>JAIPRM010001749.1:0-35256 GCA_025469315.1 Stegophylla sp. TES_Ste_2020
GTAGTTTTTTCCAAAAAAAAAAAAATTGAAGAATTGAGAAATTCAAAAAATGACCTCTCTAAAGTACAATCTAGAGGCAAATCCGGTTTCAAAAAGTTATTGATCGAAACATTTGGACAAGTATTTCTATACAAAAATTCGTACACAGAAAAAAAAAATAATAAATAAATAAACGTCATTGTAAAAACACTAAAAAATAAATACATTCTGATGCAGATTTTATCGCTCTTAACGTCCAGTATAGACCGACACTGGATACGCCACTGACAAACCTAATCGCGGGGATTCGGCGGGTGGGGGTGGAGGGGATACACCGCTGCCTTCCCCTGATTACACTACGCCACTGGATGAATGACTGCACACGCGTATCGCATTGTCATCGTCGTCGTGGACCCTGCAGCAGCAGCAGCAGCTCGGCGAGCGTGGAAGACGAAATCGATCGCGAGTGGCGGTTCTTCTTGCTCTGCGCGCAGCAACCGTCGTACAGCAGCTCCCTCCGCTCGCGTCTCGTCTCTTCACGGTTCGGTAATTTAAGGGGTCGTTCGATGATTAAGTCGTATATAATTTACAATAACACATGCCCCGGGTACACATATGTACATATAAATACCGTATTTCGATGACAAAAACAAACACCGAACGGCAATTGTACGCGCGCTACGTGATGTATATACAATATATTATGATATATATATATATATATATGTGTATAGTATTCGTGCATTATATATACATATATACATATGAACAACACAGGTATATGTATATATGGTTATAAGTACGTGCGACGGCGGCTAGGCGGGACAATCGGCGCACCACATCGTGGCGGGACGGTGAGCGCGAGGTGGTGAACAAAAAGCCGCAATTCGATTTAAATTTCCGAGATAATAATCTGCCAGCGATTCGAAAACAAAAATATATATGTACACTGTATACGCGCGCACACATCCATTGTGTTTGCTCCCCGGCCATGGTCGGCTGGTCGCGCGCTCGTGGCTTCTATCCGGAAGTCCTGTGATCGATCCGCAGCTAGCGCAAACCGTACGTCGTCGTTATCGTCGTCGCCGCCGCCGCCTCGGCCGCAGCCTATAAAAATCAAAAAAACAAAACAAAACAGAAAACGAAACAAAAACAGCCTTTGATTTAAGCGAGCGCGCGCGCGTGTGAGCGTGTTTATGGCGATTTTAAGACAGACGGATGTAAAAGCAGATAATCGCGACGCACGAGATTATATATACGAATAAAAAAGGACGTTGGTTTTGTCTTTGTTTTGTCTTTGTGCGGATTTAATCGAAAATCACCATTTTACTGGCGTTTCTAGTATATTTTCAAACCTACTCATTCGTGTACGACTATTTTCCACTGCATAGTGTATATAGGTGATAACTAGGGCACGGATGTTGTAGTAGTAAAAAACTAGTGAAATTGATTGCAGTGTTGCACTAAAAAATACCGAAAATTACATTCAAAATATTAAAAATTGCACTAAAAAAAAAAATAACGTTTCGTTATAATTTATTGATATTTTATTTTAATTCTATCAAAAAAATATTTTTTTTACATTTTATAATAATAATAATTAATAATCTATGCGTATACTAAACGTATTAAATATTTTAAATTTTAAACATCATTGCATTGGACTATAAGTGTTGGTTTTAAATTTTTGAATTCGAACGCTCTTTGATTTGGAGCCAATAAGTTCTTATACCTCGAAAAACTTTGTTCAACGTCGGTTTCTCCGCGTAAATCATTGAAACATTTTCCTTGTCCAGTGAATACATTATTTATTTTAATAATGGTTTCAAACAGTGGCGTATTTTCAAATTTTTCTGGGGGGGGGTCCAAAATTTAGTTACAAAACCAAAACAATTACTGTTTTGTGCCTAGTCATAGGCGCAATTAAGGTGATTTTAGAGGCTAAGCCCCCCCTAAAAAAAAAAACTCTCAAAGACCCAGATTTTGCATAAGTTTACTGTTCTTGGGGATGCTAAATCAATCAAACAAACACAATAGCTTCCCCTCTAAATTTTTATCTTAATTGCGTCAATGGGTCTACACTCTACAGTCTACAAAGAATTTAATATTTTTTAATTTGGATCCCCCTTCCTGACCCTTTTGATGCATAATATACCTTTTATACTTATCATTTCTTGATTTAAATTTTTAGCTCTGGGGGGGGGTCCAGTACCCTTGGACCACCCCCGTAAATACGCCACTGGTTTCAAATCCAGTATTCTTTCAATAACTTTCTTGATTTTTTCATGGACTGAAATTCCAATTTCACAAAATATATTGTCTAATTTATTTTGAACATTTTTAATTATTCCAATAGCTTCAACTATAGCTTCGAAAGTCATTGATTTTCTAATTTTAAAATCGTGTCCGGCAAAAATCCGTAGTTTGAGTGAATAAATACGTAATTGGCTGAAGTTGAAATCTTTATAATTAATCTTATCTATACGACTGTCGAATTTCGATAATAGCTAAAAATAAATAGTTGTATAAATTAGTAAAATTACCAAAATTGCAATAAAATTGAAAAAATTCCAAAAAATTGTTCTTAAAACTTTTAGATTTGAACTCGGACTTACATGAAACGTATTTAAAACTTACTTAGCAATAAATTGGAAAGGTAGAAAAAAAGTTGCTGATGCAATAACATCTGTGCCTTAGTGATAACAATTGACGAGTTTGTTGTTTTATGCATCCGTTTTAAATATTTATATTGAGTGCAATATACGATAATTTTTCGAGATTTTTCAATAACCATTTCTTCATTATCATACGAATGCATATTAATTAGAAGATATGGCATTATCATTAAACCTATTTTGAGTACATTAAATACGTGTTCAGTGTATCTAGTGCCGAGAACGATCGTTCAGCTATGCAAGATAAAAGAGGAATTATTAATATTTTTTTTTAAATTATTTAATCCACTCAACATTTATGTAGGATTGGTATTCCTAATAATAAAAAAACTATATATAGCACCTTAGTACTGTTAATTCACATTTTTTATTTTTTATTTTTTTTGATATGTCAAGAAACAATTTCAACAATTTTATTTTCTTTAGGGTCAACAAAATAAAATGTTACATTTCTATTAAGAGAAATGTATTGTTTTAAAGTTTCAAAAATGCATAATTTTAATGATACCCATGTGTAATACTAATTATTACAATATACGACTAATTATTACAAAATTAGGTATTTAGAGTTTCTTAAAATATTTTGCAAGTAAGCTTCTTCACTGTAATTATTAATTTAAAAATTAATAAAAATGATTTGAGTTATTTTAACAACGTATCTGTAATATTTTCTATTATTTTTTAAATGCTTTGTGTGTATTTTTTCACATGACATCAAATCCAGGCCCAAGTAATACAACAGCGTGTTATTAACAATACAATAGCATAACGACTAATTAAGCGATATTACCTTCCATACTTTTTCTCGTTAATTATTTGTATTTATTAATTTATTTAATAGCTATTAATTTAATTTTATGATGATAACTTATCTTTTTTACGACGTGTGCAAACGTAGATAGTATTGTTTCAGCACCGTATTTTCGATTGATTAAAATTACAACAAAATAACGCAACAATATTATTATTATCGTTTGAATTGTTTCTATTAAAAGCAAAAAGCAGTAAAGATATTAAAAGAATGACTTATGCCATGATATTACTACGACTTAATACAGTAGTAATAATCGTCTGACATGCACGCGTATAATATGTGTTTTTTATTTCGTTTTCTTTTTTTTTTTTTTTTATTATTATTCGTTTATTATACGCGTTTCATTACCGTTTCGTTTTATTGCTACAAACGCCACATAAAAACAATAATAAGACAAATGTTGAAACAATAATAGTAGTAGTAGTAGTATACGAAACGCGTTGTGAAGCTATTCTATAGAAATCAAATTTCATTAACCCGCGGCGGACCTAATAACATGATTTTTAGGGATGTAATATATGCGCACCCGTAAGTCATAAAAAAAATAATAATAATCGTGTACGATGAAAAGTATTTAAAGTGACGTTTTGCAGTAGTAATCGCGAATAAATTATGCGATTACATTTTGATTTATTTATTTTTCGAACGGCTGAATATAGGTGTAGTGTACTGTGTACCCACGCGTGATACGACGAGACCGTTTAAACGTTTTGTCATTATATTATCAGTGTTATATTATTATTATTATTATTATTGTTATTATGTTATTATTTAAAAAAAAAAAAACATATTGTGGGACCGCGTTATTAAGTGTACACTGCACTTCCTAATCGTATAAATCAATATCAATTAACATAGTTTTCGACCAATTAATCAAGGCGGGGTCTCCGCCAAAAATCAAAACGATTAACCGACGATGATACGACGACGTGTCATCATCGCGTGTGCAACGAATACAAATGAATGGTAATAATAATAATAATAATATATTTGTACGAATTAATCGACAACGACGACAGTAGTGCGTTCGAAACGATTATATACTGCGCACGTGTAAATGATATTAATAAAATAATAGAGATAGGGGAATTAATCAACGCCGCCGGAAACTTGACTATATTATTATTATTATTATATTCCGTTCCGCAGTCTCGTGACTCGAACGTAATTTGTATCGAAATCGCACACGTGCGAGATACACTGCATGGCACGCAAACACTTCCAGCGGGTTTCCGTGCGTTTTCAGATTTATACGTATATAATATAAGACAATATACCGTCATCCCGCCGACTTCGCGCCGTTCCGCGCACAACACGTCTGTCAAATCAACTTGTCAATAGGGGTTAAATCGAATCCCGCGACTACCAGCGCGCACTTCGTCGAACCGTGGTATAAAAAATAATCCAAACCCAACCGAGTTAGAAAATAATCCGATCGGGATATCCGATTAAAAATTAAAATCCGCTCAAATCGCTGCAAGTATATTTATTATGGAGTATTTATTTATAAATACGCGCGCACACACATATATATATATATATATATATATATACTACTGAATCAACTACTTGACTTGACCCGTAATCCCGTTTGCAGTGTATATAATATTATAACGGGAGAAATGAGAAGAATTTTCGCAGGCAAACGTACGGATCGCCGCACTAATGAAATCGTGGAAATCGACCGATGGCGTAATAATACGATAATATTATAACACGGAATTCTCCAATCTACAAACGGTCTGAAATTAATTAATATCGAGGAAAATTATAAGTTTAAATAATTAACTAGAGTTTATTTTTAAGTAATAAAATAAAAAAAGAAATGTTCAAAAGTTAATACTCAACAATAACAACAAGAAGAGACAAGAAAATAAATAAATGAAAATTCAATGTATAGCTATTACACAATAATGTGTTAATATAAAAATATAAAACTAAATAAAATAAAACTTAGCCTGCGATATCGTAAAATTATTTTATGAGTTCCAATTTTAAAAACTATTATCAAGTTAATTATTAATCAATGAACAAAAAAAATATTTAAATAAGCAAAATGTTAAAATTAAAAAAAAAAAAATTATATTTCTTTTTATGTACCTATATATAATAGGTTTCTTTATTTTATTTTTAATAAGTGATATTCTCGAGAGATCCGAATATTTATAATTTTACCTTATAAGGTAAACTTTTTTTTTTTTTTTGTGTGTGAGCAGACTTTTTATCAAAACCCGAGTATTGAACTAACTCGAGAGGCAAGCATTTACAATAGAAACAATGATGATCGAAACAAGCCTGTAATTTAATTGAAACTTCTGAGACATTTTGACTTAAAACAGTTCCAAACCTCTCGCTGTAAATACCACGTCATTTTAAAACTGTTTTATTACCGTATAAAATATTATAATATCATAAAAAATAATTATAAAAATTCGTTCTTTTCCTTTTCTAATACAATTTTTACCCGCGATGCCGAAACGTACTTCGGCAAGTAGTAAAAAAGGATTGGAGATCTCCATAATGTATAGTAGATAAATGATTCGATTTGTATTTTGTTTTATGCGTGATTGTAAAGACAAACATAAAACGAAGTGGAATAAAATAATATTTAACTCGCCAAAAACTTTTTATTCAATTGTTCATCTTTGCAATTTTTAATTAAAAATCTAACAATATCTCCTTTTATTTATTGATATAAGGCGTTATATTGTCTTCACTACAAATAAAAAAGTTCAGCTCGACATTCGTGCAATTCGTATTTCTCTTTGCCGAGTTGGATGTACCTATAATAATAAATTGAACTTAATCGCTCGGCAAGACGTAAAAGTCAATTAATTTGGTATTGTTAAAAACTTATAACTCGCCCTATACTTATTAACATTATTTTAATTAATAATTGTGGTTTGTATTTTTTTTCTCTGCATTTTTAAATTTAACTTATCGACAAAAAATCATTGATATATGTATGTGATGAAATTTTCTTAAACAGAAATGCTCAAAATAATTTAAGACAATAATAAAACTTCTTTTGCACAAATTATAATAAACGCAAGTGAAACCAGTTAAGCACAAATCATTGATATCGTGATTTCATGTATTTTATTGAAAAATTTACATTTTTGTATTAAAATACCATCGTTAGGATGTCTAATATACTTATATCTAATTTTCATTGGGATTTATTTCATCTATATTTTTGACATCCTACAATATATCATTTTGTGATATCACTGTGCATCGTCGTCTTATATTTTAAACTGCAGAAATGCCTCCGCAGACTCCGACACGTTAGATCATTCAAACGTTGGGGGGGGGAGCGATTCCGAGTTTTTAAACCTTATTTTAACGTATAAACTTTGCCAGAAATCACACAGGTAACTGCACGATTCCCGCAAAGCATCTCATCTCGCGTTAAGCCAAAAGCTTTTCGGTGTGAACCATTTCGAATTCGAAAGCAAATGAAAACGCGCGTAGGTTTAATCGCGTACGTAATATTTCGTTTTCCATGAAATAAAAAAATTACCATAGGTAAGTATACGAGTGAGAATAATAATAATAACGTGTTACGTGGCGCGCCTTGGGGATTTACGTTACGTATTACAGGGAAAAATTTTGAAAAACAACGGGGATTTCGGCGACTTTTCCTTTTTTTCTCAAACCCGCGGGCGATCGCGACCAACTCTGAGTACACTGATCCGAGAGGCGGGAAAAATCCCAATGCCAGGAAATCCCTCTCGCCCTTCTCCCTCGAGTCCCTTACCCACCCACCCACATACACACACAAACACACACGGATGTATACGCGTAATAATAACAATAACGATGATAATAATATCCCTGAACCGCGGACTCGGACCAAAAGTCACCGCTCTCGCCTTCCCCTCGCGGTCGCGCGGCGGGGCGCGAGAAGTAATGATAAGATGAAGTCGCGCGTATACAACGGTGGCGGCAGCAGCTGCAGTAACGACTGGGGCGGGATGGGAGTGAGGGGAGGGGCGGTTGGATCTCTCGAGGGTTTCGAGTTTTGATAGCTTAGCCGCTTTAAGGTCCCACCCTACCACCCCGCCCTGCAGCCTCTACTGCCGTGTGCGGTCCGGATGCTACGCCGCCAAAGAGTCCGCGTAATATATTATTATTATATCATAGCACCACGACGCGGCGGCAGCGGCCGACGGACTCGCGCGGGCTATACGTCGCGTACGGCGCTAGCGTCGTGGTAACACTGAGCCGCCTCGGCGTCGTCGTCGTCGTCATGTACCCGCGAGTTCTCCCACCCCCCCCCCCGCTCCGCCGAAATAGTGGTGTTTTTTTTTTATTCCCCCCCCCGCCCCCGCCCCGAGGTGGTCGCGCATCGTCGTCCCGCCGCCGTCGCACAGCATCCACGCACAGCGGGACGATCCTGGCGGCCGTCGTCGTCGCCTTCGTCGTACGAGGCAGATGCTGCCGCCCGCCCCCGCCCCGCGCGCAGGACCGCGATCTAGAGTGCGCGCGCACGCCGGCGTCCGTGTGTGTGCGTGCCGCGGCCGCGAGTGTGCACGCGTGTGAGTGCGCGCCGCCGTCGGTAGCCGCCGCCGTCGCTGCCGTCGACTATCGCGCGCGACGCGGCATTACCGCCGCGATACGCTCGCCGATCAGTTCAGTCAGCCACCTCGACCGCGTTGGACCGTCGTCGTCCCACAGCTGTCCCACAGTCCACACACGTCTAGTCCGCGCGTCTTTCGCAGTCGAGCCGACCGGTGTTTTTGATTTTTTTTTTTTCGTCTTTTAATTATTTATTATTATTATTATTATTTTTTTTTTTTGACTATACACACTTAAACGGATTTATTTCCACGAATTTTTTTTTTTTTTTGTTTTTTGGCCGAGATAGTCGCTACTGAGATCGCCGCATCCCGATCTATATTCGCGAAAAATTTTCCGAAGCCGACCGAGGAGGCACTATTTTATTATTATTATTATTATTATTATTATTCCTTTTTTTTTTTTTTTTTTTACATTGACTTCTATACCACCCCAAACGTTTGTAACGCGGTCCGAGCGCTAAAGACGGAACGCAGACCACTGTGAAGTACCCGAACCACTGAGGTGGACTTTGAATCTACGGTAAGGGAAAAATTATATTATTATATTTTTATTTTAAATTTAGAGGGGAAAAAATCGCCAATTATAGAGGAGCGATTTTCATAATTTTTTTTTTCACCCCATTTCATCCCTCTCGTGGACGAGTAGCAATGTGTTTTATGTGTATAATTATAAGCATATCGAAATTAACGGAATCGTAACGATTATTCTACATAAGCCATCTGGACCATTTATTTCTCGAGAAGGCGGTACAGGAGCGATTTTTGAGAGATTCATTTTTGACGTTGTATTAAAATAAGAACACGAAAAATTATAGATTTTTCAACATGAACGTGGTAAATATTGTAATAAATTATTCACCGCAGATATAATCCCACGGCTTACTGACATTGTTACGAAACCGCGTTAACAACAATAAATTACTATTAATTCCGTATATAGTGTTACTTTTTTACCAACGCAAACATGTCCGGCGCGTAATATAATTAATGATTGAAAAAATAATAATAAACCTAAGTATACGGATAGTGTAATAGTACGTAAACTGGGCGTTGAGTACTCTCCACGCCGATCTCACTTCGGCGCGAGTCGACATTGTATTTTTCGTTTAAAAGTTAATATAAATTATCGTAATAAATCATCGTTTTCATTAACGATCCTCAGAGTTCGGATTACCCGAAGAAAAGAACATTTTCGTAATAAATGAACGTGTCGTAATATTACGTCGAATACTATTTGGAACTTAGAAGAAATTCCACCGAACCCCACCCAAAAGTTGTTAAATAAAATAATAACACTAAAGCACACATCATTGTTAGACTTAAGAATATAAGCTCTACGCGTTCTCCTCGGGATAAAAAGCGTGAAAAAATTCTCAAAAATGTTCAACTTTTCATAATTATTAATGATATTAAAAGTTATGGCACTTTTGCAGAAAGGTATCATCTATCTTGAGTTAAAATTAGTTCCGCAACTATGATTGTAGCATACAGGAATTATTTTCTAGTAAAACTTTTTTCTTCAGAAAATAATGGTTATGCGGTTCACTGTTAAGTTTACCGAAACCAATAAATTAGATATTAAATTTCAAGAAGAAATATGACTAAGGGGCTCAACAGACATTCTCGAAAATGGAGTATCCATTAAAACGCGCTGATATATTCTTAAAATATATTATAGCAAATTTTTTTTTTATTGCTTTTAATATTTAAAAAATAAAAACAATAAAGTATGCGTAAAGTAGGTTTATACGTAGAAAATGTATAAAATTATTCCATTATGTTAAGTTTCTATGTAATAATAAAATAAATTGATATACTGTACATTGTATACCTAAAAGAGTCCATAAAAGAAAGTTTTACAGTATTATGGTTCCCCATATCTAATGTACTATTTTTTTTAAAATAAAGTGTGTAAAAATTATAATTCCGAATTAAAATGGTATCGGCTTCTTCACTATTTCATAAAATCGTATGTGTAATATTTCGCACGAGAGAAAAACCAATATTTTCTTTCCAGTATTTGTCCTGAAATTAAATAACACCCAAACAAGAGATAAAGTTATTATTCTCTGTATTTTTAGAAAAAGAAACTTTTCTTTCTAACTCTATTATCGGAAGGAATGGTTTAACATTAAGGGTGTGTAAATTGAATTAGTCGATTTTAAACCGTTTCCAGTTAACAAATACTTGATTAATAATTTACAAAATGTGTTACAAACTTCGCCAGCTTTCATCGGAACGCGTGTTGTTGATACCTATAATAATAAAATATTTGTACATTTTCCACTATTAATCAAACGTTCTCGACATTCCGTTATATTTTGACTAAAAATTTTTTAAATAAATTAAATTTCTGCTATTTACGGTTCATTATCTCGTATATTAAGTGCAACTATTTTTTTTTCTCGCCTATTGTTATTTTCTGATTACGGGAATTTATCAACTACATCTATATATCTGCATGAAATGTGTAAAATGTGAAATATGTTATATTATGTTGTTATCGCTGTGTTGCTTGAATTTATTCGTGTAAAATTTAAAATCGCGGTGTAAATCATTCTCGTGACAAACTGATTTTTACTGAAATTTCCGTGAAAACGATCGCAAAATTCTCTATAGGTCCCGGGGGGTACGTGAAAAGCATATGAACAACAAATAACGAATAATATTATCATCTCTCGCAGTATACACATCTGCCCGCACATATTTTTCTCGTACTTATTTATTGTTATTATTATTATTTATTGAAAACTTTTCGAATGAGTTTTATGAAAGCGATTCCGTTTGAACATTGTTTCTTTTGCTGCTGTCTCCCTTTCACGTCCAAATGTAAGAACAACGTTATTATTATTATTATTATTATTTTTTTTTTTTTAATCCATACAATACACGTTCCAGGCAGGTACATTACAGATAGGAGATGACGCGCTGTGATCATGAAATCGATAATAGTCTCTGTGGTTATCTAAAAAAAAAAAAAAAAAAATGGACTGTATATAATATAGTATTGGTGTGTGTATGTGTATGTATATATTTTACGAGAATTGAAGACCGTAGTAGGCGCATTTTTTTTTCTTCGATTTATTCACAGCTATTATTAGATACCTGATCTATTGCTCAACATTCGGTCCGTCGAGTGAAATGATGAGATGTGGTGGTAGCTGTACAAGAGAGAAGTGAGTTCGGTTACTTTGGTTCTTGTGTCACGTCCGAATATCTTGGAAATCCGGTTATAATGCAAGCAATCGACCACAAAAAGTATCAAAAAATAATAATAATAATAATAATAAATAAAATTATGCGTGTAGAAGCAATTAAAAACAAAAAAATTAAAACAAACGCACCGCGCACGACCAGTAGTAGTAGTAAATGTCGTTAATACACATTTTATTATCGTCCGGGCAATTATCGCGGTGTGCCCTCGCAGAGGAGAAAAGTGTCTACAATTCCACATTAGAAACATTTCCTTAACTAGGATGACCATACGTCCTGTTTTATACAGGATTGTCCTTTATTTCGGCTATGTGTCCTATTGTCCTGATAAACTTCTCTCAGGACGCTTTTTGTCCCGTAATTTCAAGTCTGTCCCATATTAATCCCGTTTTTTGACTTGCTGTTGATTCAAAATTTTTGAAATAAAATTATTGAATAAAATAATGTAAGACTCTAGAAATCTTTTGTTTCCATTAAGTTAATTTCATTAGAATCGTAAAATGAATTAACAAGTTTTTTTAAGAAAGTAAAGTAAACACAACATGCATGAATAAAGGATTTGAAGAAATTTCAAAAAGTATCAATTTAGTTTCATTATGTTATTTTATGTTTTTCAAAATAGTGTTTTTGTGTGTTTAAATTTAATCTATAATAGGTAGGTTCAAAAATATACTTTTGTCACGATTTAAAAACGTATATATATATATATACGTATGAAAAATATTTTTGTCCTGTATTTTATTTTCTTGGTCACCCTATCTTAAACACCGACTGTATGCATTTAGAAATACGTGCAGAGTCCTCGGTGGTGTTCCCGGACACATTCCCTATACGTATATTATTATACTATAAAGCTTGGACGGTATTATTAACAGAGAAAAAAAAAACAGAAAGCACGTATACTGATATCGGCTGGGAATACGTTATACAGGTCGTATAACGTGTTGGGGTTTTGTTGTGAGCACATACCTACGAACAAGCGAATAGAGTGGACTTTAGGAAGGTGGCTAGCGTAGCAGTAGTAGTGACCTGAGGGATCCCACGAGGAAAACCTGAAGCGCGGGCAACGACGGTGTGTGTACGTATATTACGTGTCTGTAACATATAAAGGATTCTGCGGGCCTTAAATACCTTTTTGTTTGGCTATACTTTGTTGTGAAATGTGTGCGTTATAAAATCGTTTTCGTGAGAAACCAATATACTTACGAGACGACGTACACTTTGGGGCCAAGTACGTCGAACTCGAGGGCCTTATTACGTCATAATGTATAGTATATGTACACTGTCGAATACTGTTGCGCTATTAGTTTGATAGCGTCGTATTGGCGAATCGATGAAATATCTAATTTCCATTACAATGGTTCCACTATACTTTTGCTTTTAAACGTTAAGCACTCCGTCGGGATGGATATCGTACATTTTCTATAATATTATTATGTACTCGTGCACACACTATTATTATGTAACGTTCAGGTAGCACGATGTGTAACGTTTCGAAATTACTTCGTTAAAACACCGCGTACAAAAATCGTTTTTAAATAATAGAATAATTAACAAAATGTTTCCAAGAATTATAAAAAAAAGAATGGGTAAATATAATAATGACTGCAGTTGTACATATACCTTGTGAACGGTGAAAATTATTCGATTCGTATACTATTATAGCAGCTGCAAGTTTAATATTATGCATAATCTGAGAAATTAATTACATCGATATTCGGTTTATGGTCATGGCCAGTACATAATCCATTAATACTGTCATTCCCGACATCACAAACTCGTAATTTAATAACATTTCGGTTATCGAGCTATTTCCATCTGACAGATACAATTACCGTACACATACGCGAGCTTCCTATTATTCAGCAATTCAATGTTATAGCCTTATAAATCACATTGTTCCAAGTAGCATACCAGTGTTGTATTGAACATAGTCTACGACTAAGCTGTTGAATGTTATTTAATATATGTACACATATATGTATTATTGTTTCGTGAATAAAAAAAAAAAAAAACACTCAATATATTTGATTGTATTATATTATTATTTATTATTGCTATTGAATTTTTCTCAGTTCAAATCTGTTTAGAATAATGTTATTAAAGTTGAAAGTTTTATGATTTTTTGAACTCACTGAGTAATATTTCACTTAAAATTTATCTTTCAACTCTTCGATGTCGACAGAAAATTTTAGTTTTCGATATTAGAGATTACAAGTTTACAGAACAATATGTTTACGTGCTCGCTAAATTGCTCGTCACTTAAAAACTTGTTTATATTGAAACTTTGAACTTTTCCTTCTACGCGTTCAAAAGTAAATTATTCTTGACGTGACGTATAAAAACTGTAAAGGTCCTCCCTATAATACACACTCAGAAATATACCTTCGACAGGTGATCCAATCAATGTCATAGTGCTCGGAGTTTGAAATTAGGGTATACTGTATAAAACCGTTAAACTCGACCGAAATTATTTTGTACAGTTTTACATTATTCTATTAGTCTTCGTTATTCGCGAGAACCCCGTGCCTTTCGTTTTCATAAAATATAATATTTACGGCAAACACTAATGGATATAAACAAACACTGTGGTCTCGCGATCCGTATTATCAACGGCAACGCGTATTCTACGGTGACGGCAACGAAAAAAAAAGAAAAAAAGTACACTTGAGATTTTAAGTTTTGATTAAAGCCATGATTCAACTTGTACTCGTACAGCCGTGTATGCTAATATTTTTGTAAACAAAAACGTGATATTAACAAAATACGGAACAACGCCGCCGCCGTTCATCCTTCGCGTTATCTACAGGACTCGGATAATACTTTATGTCCTCATTGATTTTCCACTCTTTCTCTCTTCGTTTTGAAAAATGTTCGCCGAAAGTGGCCTCGCGCCTCCGCCGGATGACGTTTCGCGCTCGCCTGTATTAATGGAGCTTACCCGATCGGCGCGCGGCGCGGAGAGCAAAAAGCGTATACTGCAATCTTCCAACGACATAATATATTATATCCAATACACAGCAGTTACGAATTCAGTGTGTCCGAAAATGGGGTCTGTCTAAAATCTAAGACCACGACCGACGTATATTATATTTTTAGTATCCAATGGCAACGTTAAAAATAATAATTTATGTCTATTGCGTGCGGCTAACGCGGGTGTGTTCCAGTAAATTTCTGGGGACGTTTAAAACCCACCACTATTACCACCACCACCGGCCACCACTCACCCCCCTCGGAGCACATAAATAATAAGAATAATTAATACTCATTAATTGTACAAAAAATGAAAATGTGATGTATTATTAAACATTTTAAAAAGGAACATCACATGTTGTATTTTGTAATTGTATATGCGTATAGGGTACGTTTGTGTGTATTTAGCTGCAGCGCGGTGAATACTCTTGAATTATGTAAATATTTTATAATTACCGTAAAATTTAACGATGACTATACAATGACAACTATATATACCTATATATTTATTATATGCATATATATTTACCATCGTTTACCGTCATTTCACCGAGGGGCTCGTTAAGTGCACAACAACAAAAATAAATAAATAAATAAATAAAAAAGGAAAAAAAAAAAATTACACTTGCGTTTCTTCACGTCGAAATAATATATTATACAAAAGAACATCTCGCTTTGAACGGTGCGCGCGAAGCGCAATTAATATAACAACAGAACAAAATTTTCTCGAAAGGCTATGAAAACTTATCCCGCTGCT
Organism: Stegophylla sp. TES_Ste_2020; assembly: GCA_025469315.1. Taxonomy (NCBI): domain Eukaryota; kingdom Metazoa; phylum Arthropoda; class Insecta; order Hemiptera; family Aphididae; genus Stegophylla; species Stegophylla sp. TES_Ste_2020. The sequence continues at coordinate 14,995 of JAIPRM010001749.1, forward strand.
GCTGCTACTCGTCCACACGATATAATGTACAGTTATGTGTGTGTATAAGTTACATATTATGTAAATAACCGTATGATATATTTATTTTATATTTATAATAGTTAAAATATATTATCGTATTATGCGCGTATGGATTACTTTATTATTATTATTTATATACGAGAGCGTATGTTCGCGTGATTTAGGGTCATCCGATCCCCTCCGGGGCGATCATTATATTTCAAATATATCGCGATTTTAAATTGGACAATGCCATTTTTCGGCCAATAGTTAATGGCCCGGTTAACAAAACATTCTGTTTATTATTGATGCTCTTTGGTTTTTGACGTTACTAATGGATTTATTTTCACATCTCACACTATATAGGTATAATGCATACATAATAATATTACATAAAAATGCATCACATTCAAAAATCAAAACTTAGATTTTCAGTTACGCGATAATATTCCATACATCACACAATATGACGTGTAATATCGTATTGTACAAATTTTACAAAAGTAACTTTTATTCTCATTTCATATTTTATATAAAAATACATTTAAATTATACGCATATAATATCATACCCATACAATAATGTGTAATAATGTTTGTGCATGTGCGAGAATTTGTTTTGAAGTTTAACGCCCGTATATATCAGAGAAAGTCGTGCGTGGTGTGAGCTTACTGGCAAAGGATGTGTGTGACAGCGGTTAGCTCCAAACTTTCGAACCCAGCTTAGACGTTATTGAGTTTTAAAAGTATTTGACCGAATAAACCTTTTACTAGGAATGCAAAAAAAAAAAAAAAAAGCTAGGCTGACCGAAGAGAACTTTTAAGTATTAAAACCGAATGTCCAAAATATTATGCTATGAAAATAATCCAATATGACGTGCTCGTTTTGACATGCTGTCTTCCTTCGTATACACATGATACCGCTGCACGGTGCGGTCCACAGAACCCGCACTACTTAAACGTGAATGTTGTAAAATATATTATTTACACGGCGAGTTCGAATGAAATTCGTATTTTGGTAGTAATTTAAATTGTTCAACTATATTATACGTCCATTATGGAAGCTAAAACATCTAATTGTCCTTATACCGCACACTTGAGTTGTTGACGAAATGGATTTTATCTCTACACTCAACTATTGTCGCAGTCCACACTCTAAAAGCATATTACATAATTACCATTTATTTTATTATTATTTTAAGAACTCTATAATCTATACAAAACTAAAACTAAGTACAATAGGTTATTTGAAGGAATATAATAAAAAAAAAAAAAAATAATAATATTTAATAATAAATAATAATAGATTTAGCACACATCTAAATAATTTTGACTTACGAACGTTTTTCACCCATAAATGTATTAGAGCTGCGCGTTCTAATATTATGTCCAATTTTATTTGTTTCCAAGCGAAATCAAACCACTTTATAAATCAAAAAATGAATATTCAATTGTTTAATACTTAACGATAACATTTACACAGTTATTATATTTCGATCTGCACAACGTTTACCAGATTGTAGTTACTCAAATTTCATTGCCTGATTTCATTTTTAATCCAGTGGCGTATTTGAGGGAGGTGATGGCGGCAATCATTCCACCAGCCCCTAAGAATTTAAATTGATTATTATTTCAGTTTAACGTATTCTAATTATACTAATAATGTAATAGTACAAATTTTAGTTCAATACTTTGTTTATGCTCTAATAACTTTTCATACTTGAAATATATTTACAAACGTGTTTATAAATATATTTCGAGTATTTGGAATATAGGTACTTAACTTTTTCATATATAGGTGAATTTTAATAATTTTTAATTATTTCTGAGGTGGCAATAATTTTCCTTATTGTTTTACAACTATAATTCATTTACCATATCAAAAATAGCTCAAGTGTTCGTCACTCAAAACATTTTTAAATCTGTTCTCGAATATTACCAATTATAAAATACAGGTCAATGTTTATTTAATCACTAAGCTAAGTTTATGGTAATGATTATTTTTTATTCGAATTGAAGACAAAATTTACCTATTCAATATTTGTACAGTGGTTTTATATTATTTAAGTGGGACGGGTTATCGCCATAAATTAATTTTTTCATTTATTGCAAAATATGAAAAACAGCGACAAAATAGTACCTAAAAACAGGCATTTATAGAGGAAAAATCTTAGAATATGCAAAACTATGTTAAACAAAACAAATTGTTTAAGACGTGGGATCAAAAATATTCTATTTAAATATGGAATCGGTCTCGAGATATATATATATACAAATGATTTCCTCCTTTAAAACAAGAGATAAATACGCCACTGGATCCATTACTGTTTATTACACGGACAGTACGAAATATTATTATCATTATTAGTGTTTAATGATTTTCTCAGCGTTATTTCACGTTTTCATTTAATCCGCCGGTTTATTATTAGGTATATATATATATATATATTTTTTTTTTTATCACGAAACCGTTTCGTCTCGGTTAATCTATTACGAATAAACAAAAAAAAAAAAAAAAAAGGCTTCCAGTTCTACCGCGCACGGCAGGACGCAGGCGATAGAAAGTGTTTCACTTAACTACAAAGTGCACAAGCGCACGCACGTCTTGTTGCGTCCGAAAAAAAAAAAAAAAAAACATGTGTAATTGTGTGTCCGTATACGTATTAAACCGATGAAAAATTTATAAAGTCCATTAAAAAATAAAAATATGGCCGCTTTAGTGGCCTGGGGGCCGTGTGCCGAACGACACCCGAGGGACCGACAGTAACGGCTGCTGCCGCCGGACCGCCGCGAGCTTCGCTTCTCTCTCTCACTGCAGTGCGTTAATAAACCGTGTCCACCTTATACATATTCGGTAGATGGCGTCCCGCCGACTCGTCCGGATCCAATGGGCGGATTGGTATTATTATCATTATTATTAATATTATTACGTCGAGATTAAAGACGCTGCATCCCGACCAGTACGCTAGTGATTTGATCGAAAAATCAATTGATATTCGCAAAAATAAAATCCTTTTTTTTTTTTTTTATTTAATTCTAATTAAGTATAAAATATTTACCATGATATGTCCTAAAACAAATAAAATTATTATAGGTATACAAATTTGGAGGAAAAAATTTGGCGAAAACTAAACACGAGTAGTATGATGAGAAAGTTTGTGGGAAGGAGAGAGAAATTATATTTTCGATAAGAGGATTTCAATTTGATATAATACGTAAATTAGCATAACGTGTATTGTGAATACAATTTTCGGTAGATAGGTGACCGAAGGTAGTTGTGAGTCTTTGTACAGGCGATCATTGGTGAAAAATAAAAAGTGGATAATTAAATAAAAAGTAACTGGGTAATTAAAAAAGTCATTTGAAGTAATTTTACAAGATTACTCCAACCTATTATACTTGATTCGATTAGATCATTACGTGTATAAACAACTCGCAACTAGCACAACACATGACTTTAAACCGATATTCAACCCGTCCTATGCATTCGAGGCGTTTAAGATAAAGCCAATTAAGTTCGGTGTTGTTCAGTCAGTATGCATATACACTAGAATAAATATCTAAATAGGTCTTGGTCGGTATCGAGTGGTACGTGCAATCTCGTTGGGTGTCAATACCGATAATATAATATTATGACAGTTTTTTTTTCTTTACTTATAACAACCATCAGTAAAAAAAATGTAGATGAGTTATTAATTTAAAGTAATATGTGGAGCGATTTTTCTTCTGTGAGGAATTGTTTTTCGATTAAAAGTTAACAATCAATTTTCGTATGATCAATTGTCTTAAATCAGTTACCGTATCAACCTCTCTGTCTAACAAAGGCACTATACGCCACGCGGAACGAATATTGAAAGCGTGATTTTATTCTATTTTGTTACGAGGAGGTGTTAAATGTCAGGCAAGTTAATTTCGTTATCTGCTAACCGTTTTCAAATAGTTAACACTGAGTTACCTAACAGCTTTTTTCTTCAGATTCCGTTAATAACCTGATTAAAAAAAAAAAAACTTTTATTTATTGAAATTGTCATTGGAAGCTGTTCAAAACAAATTGTTAAGTTTCCTTTTGTTATATTCCTAGTGTACCCCACTCTTTCTTATGCTCTTATTTTTTTCGATTCTCTCGAATTACGTAGGAAAAAATTTGATTTTTACTTTTTATATAGTGTTATTCATAATAATATTGACTGTCCTGAGTTAATGATTAATTGTTTGTCCTTTATGGTCCCGCAACGTTCCAACAGATCTCATGTTACATTCTATACATCTAACCAACGAACTGACTACGAGATGAATAGCCCGATTTACCGTATTATGCAACTATAACCAATAAATATAACATTGACTTATTTTCTTTCAACTCATTATGTAACTTTAAGCAATATTTAAATTACCATATTTTAGGTAATGATTTATTTTAACATTAGATTTTACATTTCAAATTAAGCTAACTTTTGTAATTTATAACAATTCAACACTTTATATACTTTATTTCTTATTATTTATATTTAGTACTCTGTTTGCTTTATGTTTTTGTGAACTAAGTAATCAATTATCATTTTCTCGATATATTAATAATAGGGTTATCTTGCCCGTTTAACAATAAATAAATAAATAATATTACGATAAACAAATTTAAAGAGCTTTCCAAGTATCATTATTGTTGAATAATTTACGTTTTTATACTGGACCACTGCAGAAAATTCGTCAAAATTAACAAAGTACGAGCACACACATCTGCGCCTCCCAAACGGCGCCCCTCTAACACGAATTAATATGATCGAGATCTTATTGACATTGAATTCGCGGAGACCTTGACGTGTCATATATCGTGCAGATGTCGACCCGTTCCGTTGTACGTCATTATTATACAATATTATATAATATTATTATTATTATTATTATTATTGTCGTCGTTGAGGTCGCCGCCGCCGTAACATTTTGTCGACAATTTCGTCGGCGTACCCATCCGATATTATACCGGTTTTGTATGAAATATATCGCCGAAAATCTAATATATTCGCGAAAAGCCCCGGCGGCGACGGACCGCGCTCTTTGTTTTCGCCGCCGCCGCCGGACCGCGCGGGGGCGAAAACGACAAAGTGAGGGGTGAACAAAATACGACCGTAATTCGCGCACAACGCGTACGTTATATACATAAATATGTAATGCGAAACCTTTGAGTTTGCATTTAAAAAAGTTAGACCACTGCCGCCGCCGCCGCTTTGTGGCTCGGGGTATAGGTCGGTTTTTATTTTTTATTTTATTTTTTTTTTTATTCCGTGCGTATTAAACGGGGAAAAAAACTTTCGGACTACCCGCGCATTGTCACCACCATCGCACCTAATTTTAACTTTTTTCGTTTTTAATCACTTTTCGGGTCGTCGCTCCGTTCGTGCACCACACCCGTGTTTACACTTACCTATATATTATGAAAAAACCAATCGACGAATATCGATAATAATAATAATAATAATGGTAAACTCTGCAACGATTTTCATGCCGACATTAACTCTGCCGAGTGTATACTCTCCGTTTCGACCTGAACGCTACATAGTGCTACGGACTCTCTTCCGGGGTCAACGTTTCCACTCGAACTCACCACTCGCGACGATACACAGCTTTCCAGAAAGTTGATTTAGGGTGACAAAATTATTGAATTATAAAATAATTTTGTATATAACTTTTTTGGATACTTACCTCAAATTTAGGTTCAGTTTTCATATTGTACATTCATAAAATCAATTAAGTCAATAAGAAATTTAATCAATTTCTGATTTTCCATAACACGTACTATTTTTTGGTAAATATAATTTTTAAAATTGAAAATATTACTATTTAAATTTTATCAAAATTTTTTAATTTTTAATTAAAGTACTATTATCTGAAACAAAGTAAAATACAAAATATGTTAAATGTTTTATTTAAAGTAAAATATTTTTGTGGTTTGTTTTAGTTATAATGAAATTCAATTTTTCTTCAAATTATGTACAAATATAATGTATAATATAGGTTCTAAAATGATAAACCGCAAATTACCGCAACAAAACTAAATAATTTATTTAAGAGGACATATAAAGCTATTAGGAAATATATAACATCTACTATTCTACTTATCTTTCATATCCTTTAATACTTTAAAATTAGAAATTTTCTAATATTTTCATGCATAATAACTCTAATTAGACAAGTAAAAGTTAGCTTAAAACTAAGAATACAAAATCCTACAGCGGAATATTATGACGATACGTTTGAAACGTGTACTCGGGTACACTTCAAGAGAATTTGACCTTTTTTTGGATCGAAAAAAGATCAGGTCACGTTGTGTTCGGAGAGTTACTTACCCCTTACGATCGAGAAGCTGTTTTTATTACCACCCAAACGTATTTCACCCGGCAGCTGCTCATAAGCGCAACTAGAGCCTAAATATTGGAGGTGCTAAAATATTGTAACGAAAAACCCTCTCACCCTAAAATGCCATTTCATAATAATTATATATGAACCACAATAACCATTCTAAAATTAAACATATTATCTGTTACATTTATACATAATTAAAATATTTAATTACAATCTAGTTTTATAATCCTAATAAGAAGACATTTACATTTTAAATCAACATAATTTTTCTGAGTTTATCTATGCGAAAAAGTGTTAACAGAAAAAAAAAAATAAACATCATTGTTATAAACACTTTTTTCAGAATGTAAAACATGAAATTGACGATATTTCATTGTAATTATTATTATAGTTGGATTAAAAATAACTAGGGGTGCTAAAAACCCTCTTTCGCCTCCCTAGTCGCGCCACTGCAGCTGCTGCTGTTACAGCCCAGTCCCGCGTACCGCCATGATTTTGATATTTATACACACGTACCGCACATCATATTGTTTTTGATATCACATACATACGCATGTTTGTATATCATGTGAGTAGATGCATTATACATAATATGCACGTGTGGGTATGTGTGTGTCGCCAAAGTCGCGCGGATTTCCACAAGGGAAATTCCTCTCTCGGATTACGGCGGTGTGCGCTTAGACATGACACTCCCCCGGTGACGGGCCGCGAGAGAAATAATCGCGAGTAACTTGTGTGTATAATATTTTAGTGTATAAGTGTTGTAGTACGATGACGGTACCTTCTGTGTACGGCACATAGCTTAGTGTAAAAGTATGTATGCGTACGCCGCACGTGAGTGTACGAAATAGGATGTACTTATTATTATTATTATTATTATTATTATTGTCATTATTATGATGAATATAATAATATATTATAGTGGAGGAAAATGTCATGCGCCACTGCTGACGACGAAGCTACTGTAGGAGGTATAGGTTAGACCGTGGCATGGTGGACTTAAAAACGCGACGCGTGTGCACCGGGAGTATAAACTCGGTTCTGTGTGAGAAAATCCTTTATGACGTTGTGCGTGTTATGTCGTTATGTCACACACACACACACACACACACTCAAAAATGTGCGCTCAGAATAACAACAACAACAACAACAGCAACAGCAACAATAATAATAATAATGAGGTCTTTACTCACCACACGCTGAACCGCACTTCCGCGTCCTGCAGTTGGTTTGTACCGCAGCTGCTCAAAACCCTCGTGCACAATATTAATCAACTACTCGATGATTATGTGTTTGTGTGTGTATTATTATGTGCGCGTGTTCGCGTGGCATCGGCGCCCGCAGAAAATTTATCAGGTGAGCGAATCAAACGCCCAAAGAGCACATCAAAAAGAATATGTATTCCTTGCAAATAATTACAAAATTTTATGGTATACCTGCATGTGGGCAATTACTCTAAAATATACTGTTTTTTCATTTATTCAAACAACAATAAAAGTCGAAATGGTTTTTGGAAATGGAGAAATGGAATTGGCTCCCAAACACAGGTAGTCAATAAAAAAGGTACTGAAAGTATTTTTGAATTGGCTCCCAAGAATTTTCTATTGAATTAGCCCTATCTTCTATTTCCAAAAATACATTGTTTTTCTAAAATGTTATTATTTTAAGTTAGTCTATATTATTCTTATTTCCAAAAGTAGAGAAAACCTAGTTTTATTCATTATTATTGCTGACTTTAAAGCAATAAAAATTGGGTTAATCTTTTTCGTTATAGCAATCGATTATTTAATTACGACCTGGAATTAGACGAGTACTGTAGATATTACGAGAACCCTCTGTTAAAAATATTATTTTATGGTTTTGATTTTGGAATTCAAATTGTTCCTTTTTCGAAAGCCAATCATGGTACGATATCAGATTTATCCAAAATTTGAAGCCAATTCAATGGTCTCCCATTGTTCCCCACCCCTCCGGCCATTCGTTCAGGAGTATAAGATACAAAATATGTCAAAAGAAACGTTGCTGCAATCGACCGGAGTGATCGCACTTTTCTCTGTACGTCAATATTTTCCCGGGGAAATACGGACCGAAACACGCGTGACTACAATCGAATAAATTCACCGTCACGGCGCCTCTGTCTAAAATAAATAATAATATATACCTTTTAATCAACGGCGGAACACGGGTGCTGCGTGTCCGAGTAAATCAAATTTGTAGGGACGTCTGTTTTCACTAGTGTATAAATACAAATATAATATATATATATATTGTACAAAATCGTACCCACCCACATTTATAATATCATGTACAACCGCCCGGCGCAAACTAAATCGATCGTCGATTAAATATCTCGAGGATCATAGTACACCGCCGCCGTCGACACGCCCACCGCGGTAAAATATACACCACTATGGTCTGCGTTTGTGTGTTTATGGTAAATTTTCTAAGACATTTTACCGATAAAACGTAATTAATTGTGTTAACGCTTTGTCGCCTCCCCGTTTTCCACCGGTGAACCGCCGCCGCCGCCGCCGCCGCCGTATATACCTGTACCGATTAAACGCACAATACTTTTTTCTGCCATTTTAACATCAATACGCTGTATAATAATAATAATAATAATAATAATTAATAACAACAACCTTCGCCGATCACACGAGGGATGGAAATATAATTAAAGACCGGCCACCCCCCCGTGCGGTTATAATCGAGTTTATATTATATTATATCCCTTGTTTGAACGTCGTCTCGCGATGCTGTCGATACGCAGCGGCCAGTGTACGTTTTACCTTACACCATTTTATTATATTATACACCTTTACATTATTATTAGGTCTATGGACTTATAGGAGTTAGCATGTTTTTTTAAAAATCATTCAAAAACATTGCTAATAGAAATGCGTTTCATAACACCAGGATAAGGCATAAGTGCATATTTCGGTTATGTTTAAATTTTAAGTGCATATTTTTCTATTATATTTAATTTGAATTTTCTTGGTACTGGACAATTTTTTACTGACTGCCTGAAGAAATTGAATATTATTTGATATTTTTATTTGTTTAAATGTAAGCTTAAAAAAAATGAAGATTAAAAAAAAAATTTCATAAATAATAGAAGAAGAATTAATATTAAAATACATTATACAATACAATTTTTTAATATTTTGAGTTTTTACATGTTTTATAAGAGATCATTTTAGCATTTTTGTACATTTTTAGAACATAAATGCATGGATATTTTAAGTTTTTTTGACCTATAAGTCCCTAGCCCTAATTATTATTATTATCATTTATGTACGCATTTATTATAAAATATCGCAAAGTCGTTCTTTTGTTTTCGTCCAAAAATTATTCATTGTCGTTGTCATCAATCGTCTGCACGCACACACACACGGACGCACGCTTGTACTATGTATATCATACGCGTTTGTTTAATATTATGCTCTCTTACAACCGCCTCCGGATAAAAGGGGTGTTCTCCAGCTGCCCCGAAACTGACCTTTTTTTTTTTCCCAACGACCACTGCCGCGCGCGTTCTTTGCTAAAAAATTGAAACCTACCAATCACACTTATAACGATTCACCGCGCGGCCGTCCTTTTTTTTTTTTTTTAATCATATTAAATTTATGCTCGATTTCATTATTTATTTTGGTTTGAATCCACTTTATACCTCGGAAATATTTAATACCATTCTTTCCCCCGCGTATTTTATCCGATTTTTAAAACGGCTCGGCATCGTGATGAAAAAAATGCATTTTTCGATTTCGCAATGTAATTCCCGCGGTTTTCCAAAAAAATATATTAATTATTCATTTTTAACACTGTGTTGTAGCACAGACATACGTCATAAATAGTGTTCAGTGTACGCGTGAAACCATTATTATACGCGTATGAAATCCTAGCGTTTTCTTCTTTCAGTGCGTCATATTGAACACAATATACTGTATATGTATACGCACAGAGTAAACTGTTTTCTTTTCTTTTCTTTTTTATCCCAAAATCGTATACAACGCCAGTGAACCGTATGCATGTATGTATATATAATATTCTGACGACGCGGACGCGTTATTTCACAACAGCCGATGGAAATTTGACGTTTCACTATGTGACAGTGTAATGTGCACAGCGGCGAGAAGTGAATGCCACACGTCTGTGACCAGACCCGAAGAGTGATTTTTAGGAGGGCGAGGCGACTGCCGGTGTATATAATAATATGACACATAATGCCTACGTAGATTATTCTGAGTTCGACCCGCGCGCAACGGCGATTAAATCCGTTTTGTTTTTTATCAATTAGAACTATCTATCTAGGGCAACGCGCGTGTCGCCCGATATGGCACTCCCGGTAAACACACTCGATAACGACCTAACGAAATGTACCGAACGACTTCTGATATTTTATATTATTATGCATACAACGGCTTTAGTTCGTGTGTTTTCGAAATCACTATCGAAATCGGAAAATCAATGTTTATTTTATTTATTTATTTATTTTTTTTTTTTACTATAAGTACTACCACGTAGAACCCGTGTGGGCAGTTCGTCACTGCGGTTCAATCATAATAACATAATAGAAACCGGAATCCCATCGACACTGATAGTATAAATTATGCATGCGCGCGCACAGTAGAGAATTTGAAATGTCTGTGTTTCGAACCGATTTTTTTAGACCAAATTTTGAATATAAATACGTATTTGAAGGGTTTAGGATTATTTTGTCGTTATTGTTAATTTAAAAATTATTCTTCATTATAATAGAAAAATAAAATGTAATAAATACAGACGTCTTAGTTGTCTGTTAGTAGATATTTAGGTTTTTTTTTTTGTTTTTGTACAATGTAAGTTATAAACATATTTATGTTCACACAATGTTTACATTTTATGTTACTTGAAGATGGCATAATGCATAACTAGACATTACAAAATATTATAGTATGCACTTCATAGGCGTACGCAAACTTTTCAGGGTATGCAGTTAATAAAATGTGCCCCTTTCTACAGATAAAAATACCTATAAAACTATATATATATAAATCAGGGGCAGCCAGTCGATCACAGACGATTTCAAAGTGGATCTTGTTAAAATTTATTTTTAGTAAATTTAATCAAATGTCCACCCACCGCTGAGAAAATTCAATATCATCGTTATACCCAATATACTCAATAATTATTTAAAAAAAAAAAAATTTAGAAGTTTATCTTCGAAAGAAAAATTTGTTCTAGGTAGATCTCTACCAAAATTACTGCATATTAAATAATTAACCATTTTATGCAATTTCGTTGAATAATCAAATTATTTCAGCCCTTTGTCGTAGAGTTTTTAATAATACACGAAAAACGCGATGTTGATAAACCACATTATTATTTCATGAGTGAAATTAAAAATTAATTTCTGTGCGTGGCGAACGTGTTTTAAATATTTTTTATTATCTTAAGAAGTTCTGGTTGTTATTTATAGAATAATATACAAGTGTCATTTGTTCTAAATTATCTTATTATTCGCATAATTTAATTTGATGTGGTGCAACATAAAACAAAAATAAAATTGAACGATTTAAAAAAATGTTACAAGGGTATTATGTAAATTAATTATGCATATTTATGTACGTTTTGCAATGATTTGCGCATAATAATACATTGGTAAGAGAATTTTGACAATTTTACTTTGAATATCATTGGGTATCGAAATATTTTGTACATTTTATACTTTACAAATTATTTTAATTAATTAAATACTCGAAAAAATTGACAACATAATATCGATCCAATTACTTTAATATTTACTTCTAATAAATGTAATAAAATCATGAATTATGAGTTATCGCATATTATGATTATGTTCTATTAAAAACGTAATTTTTTGAAAATGTTCAATTAATTTAAATTCATACTTTTATGTTGCTAAGTAAATTTAAGTTAATCTCAATTGTGCAGGTTTTTAAACATTTTAAGTTTCGATTTCTATACATATTATCATAATTGTCAGACATTTAGATCATAATATTAAACTAATACAAATTACGGTTTCTAAATTTATAATAATAGTTTACAAAAAAACGCGCAACGCAACGCGCCACAGTATTTAGCCGCTCTAACAGTCGGTTATTACGGCTGCGCGTGGAGGGAATGAAAAAATATATAAATCGTCCGGTCCGGTAGCACGTGTTATACCGCCATCCACTTCGGTCCGCTATACGCGTTACCGTTTTTTTATAACCGCCATTGGCAAGTGTGCGTGTAAAAAACACTGTGTACGCACGTAAAATGCATATTATTATTACTATACGTCCTCCGAGCGTGTACAATTATTATTATTGTTAATATATGAGCTCTTAGACGGAGAATAAACGGCTGCGTTTATAATATTATCGAAAATTGCCGCGGCCGACGGCGACGTGCAGCACGACGACGACGACGACGACGACGACCCGCGGTCGTATTCCGCCCGAACCCGTCATTATCGCGTTCTAATGTGTTTACATAACGCAACACGAACGAATCCCAGTTCCGGCGCTTCTCTCAGATGCACACGACCGCTGCTGCTGCTGCTGCAACACGCGGTATAATAATTTACACGCAGTGCCGCGCGCGATAGATGTGATTACGTGTGATTTGCGTATAATAACAATGATTAGGAGTTATTATATAGCTCGGTGCGTTGTTGGGTAAGTCGCCGAAACTTGTCTCGATGTGTAATTTCCGCACTCTGGCTAGCTATTATTCTCGCGTCGTCACAGTCACGCGTCTCGTTGGTTCACCGGACTTGTGGCCGAGGCAGTACCCCCGAGGAGGAGAAGGTATCAAAACGCAGTGCCCGATCTAGAGAATTTGTCGCCTGGGGCAAATAAAATTTTAACGTCCCCTTCCCCTGCGGCGCCCCTAAATACATGGCCCCTAAAGGCGAAAACCCCCACTCACTCCCCTCTAGATCCGGCACTGATCAGAGGTTAGCCCTCTATCCCAAGAGATTTTTTTTTTTTTGTGAACCGAACCAGCGTGTATTTATCATTAATGTGCCACCGACAGAATCGCACAGCTTTAAAAAAAAAAAAAAAACGTTTGTAGATCAACAGTGTGAGGCAGCGACTCAAATCTTTTTGGGATCACGACCCAAATTTTCTCCCGAAAATCTATCGCGACCCATATGGTTTTAAATTTACGGGATGTAAAAATAGTTCTGAATTAACAAAATTAATTTGTTGATTTTATAAATACAATTTTACATAGAAAGAAAATGTACAACTGGTATCATATTATGACAGTGGGATTTTGGTTAATAACACAAATTTCCTAGGATCTGTGTAATTAAACAAACTTAAAACTGACTAGACACTCCCAAGTGGATCTCGACTAACAGTTGAGAAACGCTAAATTAATGTTAATTAAACTATGTTTTTAACCTCCTCGCAGACGACTCTCAAAGGCTTGCCCGATGAAATAGAGTACAATAAAAATGTGATTTATTAATTTATGTTACTGATAATATAATGTCAAATTTATTTCGTAATTTGTATTATATAATTTTACTTTATATTATATTAAACAAAATTATTAAAAACGTAAAAATATTTGTTATTATCCAATTCGTAATAACGTTGATAAGTTTTTAATAAAATAGAAAAAAAAACACAGTTCATTTAATTTTTTTGAGGTTTTCCGGATTAACGAGATTCTCCCAAACATATTTTATCTACAATATACTCATATAATTATCTGCAATATATGCGAGTCGCAAAACAATGATAGTGGATAATAGCTTTTATACATGCATTTTCATATCGTCAGTGGTATGTTTATATTTAGCAGTGCAAATGTTGTTTAATTTAGGAATTTTTATTTTAAATACAGTTCTCATTTTGATTTCCCTCCAAAAATTAAGTTATTCTTAAAATAATGGAGACTTATAATTCCTAGACCAGCTAAATCTATGTTTTTCGTTTACTATTTCGGTCTGAACGTTGCACAGACGCGTAAATTTATCAATTTAAAGTACAAACAAACATTAATTCAGGGCACCACTTCCCCGAGATCGGCATTTTGTATAAAACGAAGGGTCGATGATATGTATTTTCGACTGCAAACATTAAAGTCTACGATTTAAACGTTATACGAGTAATAACAACAACAACAATGAAAATAATAATAGATACTCTCTCGTACACACGATAATTGACGCAAGTCAATCGCCTGGCATCGCGATTTTCACCCCTTACATACGTATTTTATTTTATATACGTATATACGCGCGTACGAAAAAAAAAAAAAAGAAAAAAAAGTGGCTTTTATTTGACAGAGGGATTTTCGTCGGGACACCCTCAGAGTTAATATAATATCGCGTGCGCACGCCCGCAGTGACACCGATGGCGTGCGCGTGTACGTATAATAATACAGCTCGTACGCATGTGTGTGTCTGTTTACTCGTATACGCGAGGAGCTCGTTTTGACATGGAAAATCTCAAAGGCAGAGGATATTTGGAAAGGAGAAAAACTGATGTGCGACAACGAAATATCGCTCGATGCCAATGGTGAAACCACGTACACACAGGCGTGTATTACAGCATATGTGTCTGTGCGTGCATATGCTAGTGTGCGTATGTGTGTGTGTGTGTGTGTGTTTAATATGTACATGCCCGTGTATGAGTGCGTGTTAGTGTGTATGAAAACACAATACTACTGTGCGAGCAGCGAACGTCACTTTATATCTGTCATACGAGACCCACCGCCGAGCGTCGTCATCCCTCCGTATCGTTTCTCAGCCACCTCCTCCCGCGCACACAGGGTGCACCAGAGGATAACACTTTCCATTCGTCGTCGTTGTTGGCTTTCTGCACTGTCATGGGGTCGCGAAAAGTGTCGTCGACGACGGCGGGAATGACAATTTCACATGCTGATATATGCCGCAATGGCGAACTATAGGTATTCGCCTATTTATTATTATTTTTGGTAACTACTTACCTACACGATACTTTCACCCCCCATTGAACCGAATTTTGTACTTAGATTATCAATGTCATATTATATAAGCGTGAAATTTAGCAAAATTTTTCTTCGGAAAATCGAAATCAGGTTGAAATTTTGGTTCTTTACATGTGAGTATTAACGAATTTGTGGAGGAGAATAATTTCAAGATAATAATGTTTATCGATTTTTCTAATTATTTTTCAACAATGAAATTATCACACGTTTTAAGCTTCAACATTTTTTTTAAATATATTTATATTCTTCGTTAGAAGATATTTTTTTAAAAATGAAAAAGAGTTATACCACATAATATTTTACTCTTCAAATTTTACAACTCTTATTTTAATCTAGACACCATAATTTTGATGTTCCAAAGTATAGTTTTGTCATATTACTCGTAAGACGGACGGAGACAGCAAATTCGAGTTTCGCGTATTAGGTCTTCTTAAGTGAAAATAATATTATATGATCAATGGTCAACCCTTCTTTGATTCACCTACTCTAAGAATAAATGACGCAACTACGTTAACATAAACTGCTTCAGCTCACCAACTAATATGCGGCGTTTAATTTTGCTTTTGAAGCGCGAAACGAAAATATTATTATTGGATTTGCAATATTTGTTGTGGACACACGTGATTATGTGCGCGTGTTGCTCTTATACATATATTACATTGTTCGCGCAAATACTATTACGTGAGAATGCTTGCCCGCCGTGTTTAGTAGGTCGCCACGGCGAAAATAATCGAATTACCCGTCTAATTTCGTTTTTAGTTTTCGACGCGCCTCTCGGTCGTGACCTGCACCTCCGACCCGGAAAAATGTACACGTAATAACCGTATTGCGTCCGACTCGGGTATACCCACCTGCAACAACCGCAAAAACACACACGCACGCGCGCGGGGTCTACACACAACAATCTGCACCTATATGCGGTAAACTTAATTGGGTACTTTTATTATTATTTTTTTTTTCAACCCTTTGAGGCACGTGTACCGGTAAAAAGCGTTAAAAAAATCGCCGTCGATTAGTGTGGGACGACGGAGAAATAAAACGTAATTTTAAAATATTTTGATAAATGACATTCAAATTTTATCTTTGGCATTTATCTTCAGAGGTTTTACTACTTTTTATTATCTCTTTGTTAGATCTTCGTTATAAATAATATGAAATATAACGAGTGTCCAGGTAAACAAGATGTAATTTTGGAAAACAAAAGTATTTCCCAAAACGCATAAGATGCACCAAGCTTAAGTGGTCGACCATATCACCTAATCTTAGGTACTTTATGTAACTATTTTCATAAATATAGGCATGTTGAAACTCTGGAAATAGCCTGTATCAGAGGTGTAATTAGGGAGGTGGCAATTATGACATCTGCCTCGTGCTGCGAAATTTGATTAGTCGGCAATATCAAATTACCACCGTATAAACAATTCATTTCATGAAGTTCAATGAACTACGATTAAAATAAACGATAAATAAATACATATATGTGTTTCGACTACCCGTTAAATAAATATGTAAATTAATTAATAATCTGGTAAACATAGATTTAAATTATATATTTTACAATGTACTTCAATTATCAAAATATTTTTTTTTTTTTAAGTCGATAAATTTTGCGGCTGGTTGTACAGTTTCTTGAACCGCACCGAATTTGTCGGTTAATCGACCAATTTCAAAATGTTGATTAACAAATCCACAAATTTCGACAATATTAATTATTACCCATCAAAACTCAATACCGCGACACTACCGCCGGCGTAAATACTATGTATTCCAGAGCAGTTGCGCGTATAGGATCGAATCATGTGCTGATTCAGAGGGGGGTAGGGGCGGCCACCTCCTCTGTTGGCCTTATCAAAATGTGTCAGTTTAAATTTTTGTATATTAAATAGCACTATTTTCTATTATCCAATGTTAATGTATTCTTATATTCAAAATTTCAAATTATTGGACGGATAGTACTTAGTAGTGCTATATATATATAAAAAAAATGTTTGCCACTTATGACAATGCAACTCAAAATTTTGACTTCATGACTTGAAATTTTTAATGTCGGAAAATGTTTAACTTAGAGACTCCAAATTTCAAGTTTTGTTAGTTAATAATTCATAAAATCCAGGAAAAGATGGGAAGTCAAGTAACCAAGTATATATTCTGATTTCATAACATGAAATTTTCAACTTGTCAACTAAACATATTATTCTACTAAGTAACTCAAAATATATATACGGTTAAAAAAAATAGCTAAGTCAAAATTTCGATTTGCAAAGTCGAAATAACCAAAAATAAATGTTATTTTTTATGTAGTACTACTACCGTAGGCGCAAATAGGATGAAAAATTCAAGGGGCTAATATTTTTTTATTTATTTTGATAAGTTTGGTCGTATAAAATATATTCTGAAGTATATAATATGTATTATGTACCTATTTTACCTGCGCTTATTTATCGTACATCTAAATAATGAAAATGTATTTAAGGATCAAGGATTATATCAAAAAAAAAAAAAAAAACATTGAAATACAATTTGTATTTCAACATAGGTTAATAAAACATAGGAAAATATTGTGTTTATTAGTAATTTTAAAATTAATAATATAGTATTTTACAATATCACTCAATATCATAAAGTAATATTCATTGTTACACCATAAATATTTTTATATATACCTATTCAAATTTCATACATTTTGGGGGGGGGCTAAAAATACTTTTGGGGGTGCTAAGACCCGTAAATATACCTATATTTATTTCTTATCGTTTCATTGCTATCAGCAATGCAATTGTGTTGACTGTCGATACTCCCGCCCCTCCCGTTAATGTAGGCTGATGATCTGTGCCTGGTTCGAGTTAGGTTCCAAACGGTCACCGTTATGGCTCCATCTCGGGGGATGTGTTTACAGGACGTGTTCCCCGGTCCATATATTATTATTATTATATAGTACCGTGTGTACAATATCGATCCGGAACTGTGGGCGCGCACAAACCGCAAGCGGGCCGAGTACAGTAGGTAGGTAGTAGTATGTATGTGTAGTGTTTGCGGTGATGATTTATAAGCGCAACGCAGTGCTACTACGGGAATGGGGGGGGGAGGTTGCGTTGGGTCGCAAAGTGTTTTTGGACTATCTCTCAGTTTTGTGCCGCCCCATAAACGTTTTAAAAATCGTTCGGAATCCGTCTGTGCGGAAACAAAAATAATAACGTGATATTATTATCGCCTACGTACAACGGAAATTTATTCCAGAGTCGCGTTCGTAACGCGCACGCGCGCGCGAGGGAAACAACAGAGACTAAAATATCTAAATTTTCGTACTACACACTTTGTACTAGTATATTATTGCCTATATTTTAGAACTTTGTCTCCAACACTTTTTACTTCATTAAAATACTTTAATTACATGTATGACCCCCCCCAAAAAAAAAAAAAAAATTAACAATATTCACAAATTTATTAGGACCATGATATTACAGCTGTTATCTTCTAAACATAATCAACAAACTTTTTGAATCAATCATAAAATATTACAATTACACAATTAAATATAAAATTGTCATAATACAATCCCTACACACTTTTTCATTTTGTACAACACACAATTTTAGTCCCTGGGAAATAATTAATAATTAGGTGGCAAGTGAAAAATGTAAAACGCCGTTTGAGAGCGGTACTGTGGACTGTGGGAGAAATGTTTGAGTTTTATGCGCGAAAAATGCCCAATATTATGCCTTCGTCGTCGCCGCCGTGCGAAGCTACTACATTTTTGCATATTTTCACGTGTCGCTCGGACGTTATAAAACCGTTGCGCGTGGAATTAGTGCTTGACGTGGTGAAATATAATATTACCACAAACTAAATTCACAATTTTTATTCGAAAAATCTCGTTCGGTTGTTATAGGTTATATTTTTTACAATCTATTTATAGTGATCTCACGACCCTGATAATTGTTCCTATGTGATTAGGTGTTATAAATAATGAAATTGTGTCGATCACACGTTACCGTTACGTCACGACTCACGAAGCGCGCGCGTACAATATTCTTATCACCCCGCTAAACTTTAACCCTTCGCAGCGAATTCTAACTAGTAATAGTTATATACAATAATAGACAGACATTAAAATATAATAAATTTAATAAAGTACAAGTAGAAATCTCTCATAAAGACTTTCAAGAAAACTTCAAACATGGGTTATAATATGTATGTATATATATATATATATATATATATATATATATATATATATATTAGTATCTATTAATTATTGTCTATTACATATTATATTAGTTACCTACCACATATTGTACCTCAAATAATGTATAAGAATTATAAAATATTAAATATCGAATATTGATTCTTCGTACGATTTCATTTCAACTTTATCACAAAAAACCAATAGCAACATAACGTGATGTATGCAAAGATAATCTAATGATCAAACAGTATAGGGTATTAACCACCCAAAATATGCTCGACAATATCCATTTTCACTTCAATAAGCATTCCACTTAGTAAATTCCAAAACGATTTATACATTCTCCATAAAATTAATTAAAGAAAAATATTTTAATAACTTAAAAAATTATCACTGCTGTAGGTGTAAATTATTAAAACCTAAATTCAGTTAAGTAAAAGTAAGTTTATATCAACCCTTTTATGTCAAAGCCTTAATTTATAGTTTTAAAATTTTAAATATTTTATCATTATAACAACGTAATATTATAAAAAGCCGGACATACTTCGCACGATGGGTCTACTTCGCACGACGGGTGGTATTCTCTTGACGGGCGTATTAAATTTTAAAGAAACGATAAATCATTTCTTCAGTAAAACGATTCTGAACGAAAGAAGTTAATAAAAAAAAAAAAAA
This sequence comes from Stegophylla sp. TES_Ste_2020, assembly GCA_025469315.1. NCBI lineage: Eukaryota > Metazoa > Arthropoda > Insecta > Hemiptera > Aphididae > Stegophylla > Stegophylla sp. TES_Ste_2020. The sequence continues at coordinate 35,191 of JAIPRM010001749.1, forward strand.
AAATTTCAAAAAATGTCCGAAATTTTTTTTCACATTTTCAAAATTTTATTGTGCCAAAATCTTTTT
>JAIPRM010001750.1:6546-31253 GCA_025469315.1 Stegophylla sp. TES_Ste_2020
GAATATTAGAACTTTAAAAAGGACAATTAAACGTACCTATACGACAAAAGGAAGAAGCTGCACTAGCTAATCGAAGTAATTTTGAATTTATCATACCAGATCAGTAAATATGACTTCAATGGTGAATTATTTTTACAATGCAACATTGATTCAACTGAATCACGTATTTTTATATTTACAACTCAACAAAATTTAGAATTTATGAACAGTTGCGATCACTGGTTTTGTGACGGAACATTCTCAGTACCGCCTCCCATATTTACTCAATTATACACTATACATGGTGTTTATTTTTCCAACGTTATTCCGAGTATTTCCGTATTATTGCTGGATAAAAAAAGAGAGTAGGTAAGTATATTCACATGTTTAAAGCTTTAAAATCACTCAAATCAAATTTAAATCCAAACTGCATCATGATAGATTACGAAAAAGTAGCTTTTAATGCCATAAAAATAGAATTTTTCGATACTGAGATGAAGGGTTGTTTCTTTCATCTTCCTCAATGAATATGGCGTCATGTCTAAGAATTAGAACTACAACAAAAATATCAAAAAGATCCAGAGTTTTCATTAAAATTTAGAATGTTAGCAGTATTAGCTTTCATTCCAGAAGAAGACGTTCTCAAATGTTATAATTCGCTATTTTCCACAAATTATTACATAATTAAAAATTTTGTAGCACCACTGTTAGATTATTTTGAAAATACATGGTTAGGGAAATTAGATAGGAGAGGAAGAAGAAAGTCACCAAATTTTTCAATTTAAGTATGGAACTGTTAAACGAGAGTATTGCAAGAATTAAGCTACAACAAATAACTCTATTGAAGGTAGGTACAATTGTTTTACGTCAGTTATAAACTGTAATCATCCCACAATCTGGCGTTTTATAGATGCATTTAAAAAAAGGAGAAAGAATTAATCTCGGAATTAATAGATTTAAGATTGAACAGTACATCGCAGGTAACGAGCCCCCTACAAAAAAAAATTTATAGGTAGATATAGAGCAGCAAAATTTAAAAAAAAAAAATGTATGAATTATAATAATCAGACATTGAAGATATTCTTTGGGGCATTGCATATAATTTCCAATTACAAATTTAATATAGGTACTATATACTCTTACTAAAATATTATCTTTTTATTAAATTTATTTAATTTTACATATTAATACATCATACATGTCAAACCTTTACCTTTTTATTGTATTTTTATATTTTTACTATAATATTTTTATTATCTATTATAATAACAGTTATTATGTAATATTATAACTGTAATTATTATTATTTTTTTTATTATTATAATTATTCAATCTTGTAATTTGCGTTAAATTTTGCTAAATGATAATAATATAAAATTATTATTATAATTACAAGATTATTGTAATTTGCAATACATTTAGCTTCGATAAATCGTTATTGCGACGAACCATCTTACGAATAATCGTTTGCGATCACTTATCGTGCAGTAAATTTTTAACAATGAAATGACGGGATACCCTTACCAACACGACATAGCAAATTCGTGTTCAGCGGAATCAATTTTAGAACACTAGGTTTAATTATTAATTAGAGTAAAATGACCAATTATCAAATTTAATGGTATGATTATTACCTGTGTTTCTTTGTGGCTTTTTTAAGATATTAAAATTTTTCAGCAAATTATATATTTCTAAAATATAACAATTTTAAAATACATATAACTCACTTAAAAATTTAAGTATCGTAAAAATCACACATGGAAACACGGGTAATGATCTTGCCTTTAAATTTAATAATGGGTCATTTTACTCTAATATTAAAGCTGATAATAAAGCTAATATTAAAGATTCTACTGAACGCGACTTCACTATGTTGTAAGTTGGTGAGACGTGAACAACCGAGGGGACAACAGATAATATATGTATAGCGTCCTCTTAATGGAACAAAAGTTATTGCATCAGTTAAATCATACTGGGACAAACTGTATACTAACTAAACAATATTGTATTTAATGATTAATATTACATTGTTATTATAAAAAAATCTCAAAAACCGCCTTCTATTTTTATAAAATAGGTCTCGGGTATTAATTAGATCGAAAATATTACTTTCAAAATACAAAATCATTTAAATCTGAAAAACTTTCTTAAGTTAGTTAAAACTACTTAAGTTACGTAAAAACCAATAAAATATTTTATGAGAACTAAATATAGTTACCTATAGTTAATAGGTAGTCAATAATGTAAATATTACAATTAGTTTTGCCTTACTATAGTTAAATAGGTTGATATTATGCAAAAAGTATGATTGAAGATTTTACAGTAGAATCTCGAATTTAACACAGTACATATAGGTAACATTTCCTATTACAACTATTACATAGAAAATTCTGAATTTTTGGACATAAAACTTAGGCTATAATCACTAATTTTACACATCAGATACATGTTTGTTATTATTTTATAATGAACCTAATATGTTTAAAAATCCTATAATCATAAATCACTTATAATAGAAGTGTAAATTAGGTTAAAATAAACTGGAAACAGAAACAAATTAAACTAGTACAACTTACTGTACGTGTCGTACGCGATATTATGTGATGATTGATGAATAATCAGATATTATGTATAAATAAATAACTGTAGTCTATGATCGAAACATACGCCTAGAACCTCGGCGGACATTGAAACGATATACTAAATTTAAACACTAGCGACAAATGTAATCGACAATATGGTAGAAAGAGCAAAAACTTTGATAAATAAAAATTGACCGACTAAAAATGTAGTGACAAAGCACGTACTAGGTAAGAGAAGGTCTTAAATTTTTTTTTTTTTTCGTTCATACCCGTATAGTTAACTCCACCAAGTCGGATATAACATATTGTCATAATGTCATGTACACGAAATTATAATTATTTTAATTTACTCTATGTCACAAAGTAATACCTACGTACGTGCATCGTATTATGATATACACATAGGTTACAATAAATGGTGATAACTTTGTGGAGCTTACGAATAGACACGCCGAGTACGACGTCTGTACACGTCAAGAGACGGGATTACGTACATTATCGGGCACGCGGCCGAACGGCGATAATAATGTTAATGCTGCGGTCGAGCGCAATACATTCGTCGAAAACGAGACACCGCTGCACGACCGGCAAACAGTCCAGGAAAGCTCTTTTCCGGACGCGGCAGTGAGTGATAATGAGAAAGATGACAACAACAACAACAATAATAAAATAATATGTGACGGAAAAGCTGCGGCGGCGGGGTATGTGTATTAATAATTATACTGTGTAATGCGACTTCGCTAACTCTCTAACCTGGTTGCTTATTCGCAATCTTGTTGAAGCAGTTCTGGAACACTTCGTACAAATGCATGGGTTCATCGTCGCTTGTCGCCATTTTGAGTTGCATCAATTTTCTGAGCCCATCCGGTTGAAAACATAACACGAACTTTCATAAGAGACGGAACGGGCCTGCGAGAGCGACATTACCGTTCGACATAGTGACCGTACGCGAAAACGTTAGATGTCAGACTCGTATCATCTGTAACCACGGAGTATTATAAAAAAAAAAAAAAAATAAAAATAAAAACACAAAACTAAAATGCCCTCGTCGACGACGACAGCGGTAGCGGCGCGGCAAACCCTGCTGCTCTGCTGCTGAAGCTACTGCCTGCCACCTCTGGCCAACACGGCTTGATGCGCGGTGCAGTCAAGATCGGAGTGGGGTTGATGGGACGCACGGAAACGGTCGCGGGGTGCCGCCGTGACTCGGTGGGGAAGAGGCACCCGCATGCGTCGCCCGCCTACAATCACCCCGCGCAGGCAGATGGAAAGGCGATGCCAGTGTAGACACATCCGGAATACTGTCGTGTTTCATACCCAATAAACAGCGTCCGTTCTTTCCGACGCGGTAACGCCACTGTTCGAAATAATATCACACACAATCGCGATACGCGTAAAGTATTAGTAAAACACTCTGTAAGACACCTATAATGCCTTAATATTACTAAGTAGGCAGGTATCACTATTGTTCGGTGGTACCGCCTACCCGGCTCGCGACCACTACGTGAACTTAAAGAAACAATAAAATGTACCTACCCATCACGGGTCACGGGGCCGCCCTAGGATTGCCACCGCCGGAACAATAGTCAAGATGACGGGGTCGAGATAAGTCCAATGGCCTACTGTTATTTCTATTCGCGAAGTAAATCACCATGTTGCTAAATTGATTTAGATACAAATTAGCCAATCCTACTGCCAGTCCAGTCCCGTCCAGAGACAGTGGCGTAGCTAGAAATATTAGAAGGGAGAGGGGGCGGGACACCAGATGAAACATTAAAAACACTTTTTCATATAGAAATACTTGTTTAAAAGTTTCATAGAGTAACTATTTTGATGAGAAACTACACCCTAATGGTACTGTAGTAGAAAATTTTTCAAAAACAAGAAAATTCTGTCGAAAAATTTAAAAAAACTACAAAATATACCCTAAATGAGATTTTATAAATCTGATTTTATTAATTTCACCATTATTCCAAATTTAAGAGGACTAGAAAATTGAAATTTTCAATCATTATCAATAACAGTTAAATACAGACGGAGAATTAAAAATTAAAATTTGATCACTTGGATTAAATATAGAATTTTGAAATTACTTAGTGCTTTTTAAGGTAGCATCTAACAAATGTAAAATTCTAGATATCATTAATTTAAAATTGTAGGTAATTGTACATACCAATATTTTTTCTAATTGACCTGAAAAACCTAGAAAATCGTAAGTCATCATTTGCTTTTACAGTCGTTAAAACTGTTAAAATTTAGAAATGAAATTAGTTATTTCTACGTAAAATAATACATTTTTTTTTTTTTTTTTTAATAATAAATTCATAAAACATTAAATTATTAATCCAGTAGAAATTTCTATCAGTAAATGATTCCTCATTTGTTTTTCTATAAGTGGTATAATTTCAATAAAAATCAGCTAAATAATAATTTTTTTATAAGCGTTTAAGCAAATTACGGCCCACCAAATAATGTTTAATCCAAACAACAGCAAATTTATCTGCCTTATTATTACATAAAATATATTGTTTTAAAGGAGGATTAGACAACGAAAACCGATCGCTAGTCAGAAAACCCATAATCTTATATTATGCCTGCATATAGTGAACAAATAACTCAGTGAGTAGGTACATATTATTTGTAATTCTGTAATTCGTCGTTATAATGAAGCTACGTATTTTCATTTCCATTTGTAAAATACACATAACTAATATAAAACATAAAACATTAGTCAAGGGGAGGGCCCAGGCCCAACCAGGCCACCCTTTAAATACACCACTGTCCAGAGACTATTTGTACAATGTGTACATTGACGGAATTAAAATAAACATTTTGAATGCTAAAATATTTATTTGTTAGATTTTCTTCCTCTAATAATATTAACCTTAAACAATTTATAAAATCTGAGGAGGCTTTGAGTGATTTTTTAGGTGCATAGCCCCTCCCCCCATAACCACCATATTTCGGCCACATTTCTTCTAAAATTTTTAAATTTCTAAAGAAATATAAACTATGATCTATAGATATATTTATATATTATAAAACTACATCGCAGCAATTCTTTAGGCAGTTTTTTCAATTGTAAACAGCATATTGCGCTGCTTCCTGAATCCTAAAAGTAGCCAATACCTGAAATATACATGAAACATTGTTGATAAATAAGGAAAATAATAGTATGCATATTTTTTATTGTTTTAACAAAAAAATAGCTATATCAAATTTATACCAAAATGCGTTTCATGAATTTATGACTATAGAAGACAGGAGGTGGGCAAGACGAAGCTTTTGCTCTCCAGTTTTTTCCGAAGTCGATATTTACTTATAATATTGCGTAAATAAATATTTTATTGATATTCTACCAGTAAAAATTTAAAAATTTGAAACAAATAAAATAAAAATGATAAAAATTATTATTATTTATGATAATTTCATTTGTAATGCAGACCTCCATAGTGATAAATAACATAACATTTTTACTCGTTCTGTAGTTTGTAAAAAATAAACTTTCATTTTAATATACTTATTGAGTGTTTGGTTTTAACACATCCCATCTTAATAAAATTCCAGTGGATAATAATGATCATGACTTAACTAATCTGAGTATATTATTTTATATTACATGTTTGCACATTTTGGGTTGTTTATATTTTGAAACATATTTTAGAATTTCGTACATTTTAAGGCTATTCGTATGCATACAATACGTATTCAAAAATAAAATATACAACAAAAATATACACATAAAATAGTAGATTTTAGATTATGAATGAAGTGAAGAAGCTATTTTTACAATGACGTTTGTTTTATTGTTATTATTTATTTTTCTGTTAACCTCTTTCTTATGGATATACTTATAATATAGTAAAATAATATATAGTATATCATAAAAAAAAGTTGACTTACGATTTTCGAGATTTTTTTAGCACCGTTAGTTTTACATATAAGTATGTTTGTATTAAATTTTCAGGTCTTATATCCATACATTAAAACTTAATGAAATAAAAACTTACAAAAAATGAGAAATTTCCAATTTTTTCAAAATTCTATATCTACCTCAAATTTGGTCAAATCTTTTTGAAATATCTATAAGGTATGCGCGTGACTATTTTTTGTAGTTAGTGAAAGTCTCAAGTCTCTATCTATTATTTTGAAAGTTATTACTAAATAACTAAAATTAATTTCATAACAATAATTATTTCAGTATTTCCATAATATTTGCCATTACTTTTTCTGGTTTCCTTCAATCAAAACCTTATAAAATTTTTAATTATTCGTCTATAAAAAAATATATTACACCAAAATATTTGCCTTGTAATTGTCTATCTATGTACCAAGTTTCGTAAAGATCGATTGAACCTATTATGTGTGTAATTTTATGTAAAACTATTGAATTTTGTCAAAATGCTAATTTTAAACGGTTATAAAAAAAATTAACTTTCGATTTTCGAATTTTTTTTAGTTTCGTTGGTTATTCATAATATTATGATTATGTTTGTATTGAATTTTCAGCTCTTAATATCTATGTATTAAAATTTTATGAAATAATAACGCATAAAAAATAAAAACATTTTTTCAAATTTCTATACTTAACTCAAAATTAGGTTAATGTATTTGAAAATTTTATGAGGTATGCGAATGACTATTTTTAGTAGATGGTGAAAGTTTCAAGTTTCTATCTCTATTATTTTGGAAGTAATTACTAAATAACTTTTATTATTGATTTCATAATATTTATTTCGGTATTTCCGGTAAATTTGTCAGTACTTTTTCCAATTTTGTTTTCAATTAAAACCTTATAAAGCATTCAATTATTCATCCGTAAAAAATTTTCTTTTGCTAAAATATTCACGTTGTTATTCTCTGTCTATGTACTTGAATTTGTGAAGGTCAGTTATACCAATTATTTTTTATATGCGTTAAAGTGTGTAATTTTAAGTTAAACTAATGAATTTTGTCAAAATGCAAACTTTAAACAGTTATAAAACAAGAACTTGACTAACGATTTCGAGATTTTTTCAGTAACGTTGGTAATACAAATGAATATATTTGTATTAAATTTTCTGGCTTAATATTCAGACATTAAATTTTTATGAATTAAATATTTATAAAAAACGAGACATTTTCAATGTATTCAAAGTTTTGTACTTATCTCAAAATTGGTCAAATGTTTTTGAAAATTTTATGAAGTAAGTGCATGACTATTTTTAGTAATTGGTGAAAGTTTTTACTTTCTAGCTCCATTAGTTTTAATGTTAAAAAAAATAAAATAAAAATTCATGAAAATTGGGTTATTACGTTTTTTACCGTTTTTTATCAATTTTTGGGTAGTCTAGGCATGCGCTAAGTTATAAATTTAGATATTATAGATAAATCCGTCAATAGATAAATAAAGTAAATTTTAAATAGATATAATAAATAGATAGAAACTTTAAAAAAAAGATTTTTCCAAAAATATTAGTAACAAATAACAATATTAGGTCAAATGTAAATGTATTTTTAAGTAAAATTAAGAAGAAAACACGATGATCACAGGTAATAATTTGTTGGTGGTGGAATCGATAGGTTGTTTTTAGACAACCTGTACTGGCGTAATCGAAGCTAAATTGGCGGAATCGATGCTTAATTGGTGGAATCGATAGTCACCCAGTACTTAGTGCATAGACTGCTTAAGGTACGTTTTCTCTTCAGCGTTCAGCCGCGGCATCTGAACGCGGCGTCGAACGCTGTACTATTGAACCTCTATGTATTTTGAATGTGACCGTTTTCTTATGCGCGTTCGTCGCTGCGTCTAAAACAATTGACGCGGCATCTGGAGATAGGCACTGGTCTTGGACCAGTGTACCGCGTCGAACGCCAGTGTCAATATGTCCAAAAAGTTTATTTTTTCCGCTGCAGAAGACGAAATCTTTGTCTTTTGATTAATATTTCGAAAAATCCTTCTGTTTTTCTTGTAAAAAATAAATTTGATATTGGTTTCCTTCTTTTTTTTCTTATATGCATTAACAACTGATCATTATTGTTTTGAATTTGATCTGTCTTTCAAAATAAATCATAAAATGATCTTAAATAAGGCTTATAAAATGTTGGGTTTTATTACTAGAAATACTAAGGACTTTAGAAATCCTATATGTTTAAAAAATTTGTATACTTCTTTAGTTAGATCAAACCTTGAATTTGGCTCTTTAATTTGGTCTAATAATTATTCAACTTATTCAAATGAGCTTAATAATATACAGTTATAAATTTCTAAAAAAAATTGCCTTTATTACTCATTGTACTATCTCCAGAAACTCTTTCTTTTTTGTGCAAGACTCTATAGGTATTGATTCTCTTAACATTAGGCGGGATTTAATTGATATAATATTTGTCTATGATATTTTAAATAATAATATTAATTGCCCAGCTATTTTAAATTTAATTGGATTTAGAATCCCTAGTAGGTATACACGAAATTCTGATTTGTTTCATACACCTAATTTTAATACAAATAGTGGAAAAAATTTATTTTTTTCAAGAGCTATTCTTAACACCAATAGAATCTCCAGGGTTTTGGATTTTTTCGTTTTGTCTTGTCAAGAATTTAAAGCTAAAACTTTGTTATTTTTAAAACATTGTGCCTAATTATTTATTTTAGAATTTTGTTTTATAATCTAAATTTTATTTTTGTATCTTGTTACTGTTACTATTATTATTATCACTTGTTTATTAGTCTCATATTGTGCAAATTCTTATGTATTGTTTTATCTTTCTTTGTTAAAGGGATTTGTCTCGTTGATTTTATAAATAAATAAATAAATATTCTTCTCTTAACAGCTCCAACATAATTTTATTATTGTTAAGCATTATTTGACGATGCATTTTTTTTTAAATTAAAAATTATAAATAAAATAAAAAATAAAAACACATTCGCACAGGACGACAGTTGAAAAATGAATGATACTGCCACTGCGAGTGTTTTGTAGGAGTCGCGGTGACTGCACGCTACAGAGAAAACGGTCAAGTCTCGGCGTCTGGACGCCGCGTTTGGACGTCGCGGCTGAACGCTGCAGAGAAAACGTACCTTTACAGTTGCGGACACGGGTTTCAGTTTTCACATACTAATAATTGTGGACGTTTAGTTAATGAAAACAATTGAGTTGCGGACTTTACTTATAAACACAGGCGCAATAAGAGTAGGGTTTGAGTGGGCTAAGCCCCCTCAAAACTATTTTAAAGCCCCCACCCCCAAATTTTTTGAGAATTACATAAGGTTAATGCCTTTTTGGGGGCTAAATCGAACAAATAAGCTAATAAGCCCCCCTAAAAAAAAAAAAAAAACGTTTAAATGCTAATGCCTATAAAAGGTGATATACTAATTGCAGACGTTTTTTTATTGAAAATTATGTGAATTGCAGACACATCCTATTAGAGGTGATATAAAAATCGCGGATGAACACTGGCCAGAGAACAACATAATTATGTATATTTTATTATTATATACCTTTTTAATGTAAATTTCGTTCTGGACATTCGTTTGGATACATGTAAATTGAGTCACGAGAATTATTTAAATGTATGTAGACTGCGTCCAACAAACCTAAAAAAATTTATTTTCATATTTTCTATCTATTTTTACTTTTTATTCACTTTAATTAAAAGTTAATGGAGTATTTATTTATATATTGTCAATTTATTACAACTCGTATGCGTACAAATTACGCAAAACTTTACAGTACACAGTTCCTGCGCATGTTTTGGCACTCGTGTTGCTATGCTCCTTCGACGCCGTCGCTTTTCACCATAAATAATATAATATATATTATTATTATATAATTATATTATATATTATAATTATATAATATATATATATATATTATAATACCTATATAATATACATTTATATAGGTACTTCTGGGAGGTAAATTTTCGAAATTCTCAATAATTTCTCCAAAATTTGCCAAAACCTGCATTAAAACTATTAATTAAAATTAAAAAAACTTATATTAGATTATATATTACGCGCAAAAATAGAAAATATCATTATTCCTGTCGTGTATGCTTTGCTTCAGCGTAAACACAAAAACAAATATACAATCGTTGATTATTTTAAGATATAAATTTAAAACACTTTCAATAATTGCAATCAACTTCAAGCAATCTATAATCCTGGCAATCAAGCAACTAGCAACTATTTAAAAATGGTGTATCAGTGTAATTGTGTCATTATCATATAAATCAATCTATTTGGTTCATGAATTGGGTTTAGCTGTAAAGTACAAAGAAAACAATAATTTCAGATCGGCTTAAAAACGATTCCTACGTTAGCATTTCTTCCTATAAAAGTTTTAAAAATAGGTAGTTTTTAAAAATATTAAATGTGAAAAGTAAACTATAAGGAATAAATATTATAGATAATCAGAAAAAAATCCGGGCATATTTCATACCATGGGTATTCTTCGGGTGGGACTTGGTGGATGTACTAAATTTTAAATAAATAAATAAACCATTTATCCAATAAAATGATTCTGAACGAAGCTTCATTTTATTCAGTAAATTTAACTTAAAAATTAAAAAGCTTATAATTATTACAAAAAAAAAGTGTTATAACTCAACCAGTTTTATAACCCACTTTTAGATGAGACCAGAATTTATTTTTATGCGAAAACAAAGTGAAAATTTTTTCACATATTAAACATTTTCTTTCACCAATATATTTTTCATATTATATTGTCTATCTATATTTAAATTTGTATAAAATTTGAATTAAAAAAAAAGTGTATTCTTCGTTCGTCTGGGTTTTCTTCGCACCTCGTGAGGGATACAGGTGTATGCAATGGAAGATACACAGGTTGTAAAGAAACACTCGACATGTCAAGAATAAAAATATAAAAAAAAAATTGTTGCACCGTATAAATTTTTGGATAGGCAACTAAATAGATAGTGAACCTTACTATGTTGATGATACCACGCCTGTGGCGGTTTAGATGGCGGCGGGAGGAAGTACGTTCTCCTACAACTGATAACAACCAATTTTTCTCCGACAGTCAATGTGACCAACCTTTGAAAATAAAATAACCAATATTATATTTATTAATCATATATCAATATTATTATTTTTTACATCATGGTTTGAAGCTTAGGAGTTCGGACTATTCATCGCCATTCATCATACTATAATATTAAATTAAACTAAATTAAATTAAAAATAATAAACCAACAGTAATATTAGTATACACAATTATAATATTAAATATAATATTATAAATCTCTGTCATTATTATTTTTTAACAATAAATTTACCAAAAACATTGACATATAACATTTTTTTTTTTTATTGTATTATGCAACGGACAATTACAGTTAATAGTCAAGTAGTACTTAATGTATTTTAAAAAATTCCCTATTATCAATGTTCAAAAAAAATAAGTTGGTGTTACGGACTAAGATAGTATGGAACGTTCCGTAACGAACAGGCAAGCGGGTGGCAGGGAGCCAGCCTCTTATGGTTTTTGGAGAAACGTTGCCGAGGGGGGGGGAAATAGTACCCGTAGGAAAAGAGCGCCACCTATATTCATAATATGCAATTTCATCAGCTGATACTCTGAGTTTAAGACCCGGAACTATCAATACATTTGTATACAATAGTATATTGAACGTTCCGTAACGAACAGGCAAGCGGGTGGCAGGGAGCCAGCCTCTTATGGTTTGTGAGAAACGTTGCCGGGGGGGGGAATAGTACCCGTAGGAAAAGAGCGCCACCTATATTCATAATATGCAATTTCATCAGCTGATACTCTGACTTCAAGACCCGGAACTCTATCAATACATTTTTTGTAATTTTTTCAACTTTGATTGACTACAGAAAATCGAAGGATGTTTTTTATTTAGACTATCCAAACGAGCATAGCGCGAGGTCACCCTGCACCATCTTTAGGTAACACTCTAAATATATTTCATTAAATATTTAACTACCAGATTTTTTACAGCAACTTGAGCGATATTTTTATTTCAACTATCCGAGTGAGCAATGCGAGGATAGGATGTTTTCAAATTTACTATTTTAATTTTTGATTAAGTGTACCAATTGCTAAAAAGTGTAAAAAAAATTGTGATGTCCTCGACGGATTCGACACCGATTCCGCTTAGCATAACATGAATGGAAAGTTCCAAATATTAATAGCTCAAATTATGAACATAGATGGCGTTCTTTTTCTATGGGTACTACTACTATCAGTGTTATCAATTTTGTGTTTATCGGAGAACGACCCCCATCCCGAGTAATACTATGTATGAAACACGATCTTATTATTGATTAATGACTAACTGAAATCTGTTGAAATGGAAGTAATATGGCGCTGTCTTCAGTCTTGTTGAGGGACAACTTTCAATAGTTGAGTTCAATATTCAGTTCATCACATCGTATTTTTTAAATTTCATAGGTCTATGAAATAATATTATTGTTTTCAAGCGTGCTATGATGTAAAAAATTAATTACGCAATACACTTTTCGATTAATTAAATCACCCACGTCAATTGACGTGGGATACCTATTACAGTTTTTGATTAATTATTGATTCAGTTGTTTTTAAAGTGTTTTGTCTTTAACTTTTGTTGTGATTGAGAACGATTTTTATTATTATTTTGAGTAATTAATGTGGAACATAGGTGGTAAGTTTTTAGAATATTCTTAAACAATTTTCATATTATGTAAATTATGTTGTTGAAGAGTTCTTAATTTCAAGTAGTATTTAAAGTAGAATGAATTCCATTACTCCACCTTTTGAAATCAGACATTTTTTATGAAACCCATTGTGTTTAATATATTTTTAAGTCATTTTAAAGAATTTTAAACGTTAATAATAAAAATATGGTCGTCTAAATAGTATTATGTATCAACACCATAATACAATGCATAGGTAGGAACATTACATATGTCCTAAAATTTATATGAAACATGTTGAAATATAATGCCTAAGTATGTATTACTTACTGTATAAATATTTTATTGGCCTATTGTTTTAATTTAAAATTTTCACCATAATATTACCTTTGACAATGAGTAAACATTTTTCTAGCTGCATAAACTAAAACTTAACTACTTACCTATGTCCATTACATAAATTCAATTTAAGAATTTCTTTACAGTTATTTTATACAAGAAAATTACTACATCAAGTATACCTGCAATTTAAAAATTAAAATAAATTATTGTCTAATGTAAATCACTAATACGGATCTAAATAAAATAAAACATTTAAACCGCTTGAATATATAATTGTTTGGAATAAAAACAGTTTTACAATCAATTCAAGTTTGAAATATATTTTTACAAGCATCTAATCCATACAATTGTTTAAATACTACCTAGGTATTTAATAATTAGGTAAAAATAGTATTATATTATTTACTTCCTTTGTTCAAAATCATCTTATTGATAAAATAATTTATGGTTTCTTTAAAATTCTACACACCCACCAAGAGATTCTGACCCGAAAAGTGAAGAGTGTCCATGATGTGAAGTATGTCCGACTTTCTTCTTTATACTTCACTTTTTAATCAATGTGACACCTATAATAGAGTAACTGTAATATCATTTGTTTTTACAATATGATATAGGTTTATAAGACTTGTATAACAGTTCTACTATACCATCTCTAGCAGCTTTTTCTATCAAGCTTATATAAAGAACAATATAATAAAAATAATAATCACAAACTGCTTACAATTTATAATAATATACTCTGTTTTCAATTAGGTTTCTCTGACATTGACCTTGTAGGAAAATTTTCATTTAGTAGAGGTAGTATAAATCAGAGAGTGAAATCGGAAATGGTTATTGAAGAAATATTTAGGAAACTAAATCTTCTTGGAATGTATATTTCTTATTTTATGCAGTTGAAATGCTTTTAAATTAAATCAAAATATTTTGAGTTAGATGCCTACCTATAGTCTGCGCAACGAAAACTGGCCGGTGATCCCCAACACCCGCCCTCCATGTACTTGCTGTTAGCTATGAGTTCTCACACTATACTGTGCTGGTGTAATGTTTACGCAATAGGTGATTAATTTTACATTTATGATGACCACTGATTGAAAATTGCTGCTAAAGTCGCCCCGTTCACCGGCCAGTTTTCGTTGCTCGGACTATAGTTAGTTATATAAAATAACAGGAAAAATTATTAAAATTTAAAACGAATAATTTTGCATAGAAATATAATTTCATCATTTCCAAGTATATATTATAATACATAATCAGTGATAGTAATAAGCTATGACACCTTCTCATCGCCCTAAATAGGGAAACACTACCAGTAATAATCTTTTTTTATCTACAAACATAATATACTTTAGTCTTCTCAATATATAGAGATGAAGTTTGAATACAGATTAAAAAAATAGGATTAGATAAATTATACGAATATCATTTATCATAGTTGGCATATCATAGGATATGATCTGTAACATTTGTATAGTATTATTAATTTAAATTTTACATTATCGAATACCATATAAAATTTTTCAAAAATGAACCATACATCTGATATATAGTCTATTTTCCTTGCCATTTTCTTGTTTTACTTATACTTAGTTATACTAAATTATACTTATACTTACCAATACTCTTGGTCATTATATAATTTATTAATAGTTATGTTTGAAAATGCTTTGTTGGAGTTGAGAAGTGTAGAAGTTACAGAGTTAAAATAACCTACCTATTTATTTCAGGTCATCAGTGTTAACCTGGAGTGAACAACTCAGTAATACCAAACAACAGTGTGGAGTTAACTCAGACATCTCAAACGACATTCAAGTTAACTAGATTTGCATTTTCGAACTCACGGTAGTTAACTATTTGTACTTATAGATAAAATATAAGAAATTATAATTTGTATAATATACGTATTATATAATGTAATAAACTGCTATTATTAATAATAAGATAAAAATATGTGGGTATTTGTGGGTTATTGCAACTACCTATGAATTAAGAATTATATTATTATATGGCAGATTACATTGGTTATTAAAACTCTACCTTGGATTAGATAATTATACTATGTTATACTATATACTAGCTTGTTGAGTTTTCTATCGTAACCAATGATATGACTCACTTTGCTCGCCGGCCACTCCACTAATCGAAAATATCACTCAACTTTCTGTGCAACGTGAAGATATTTTGATACAATTCTCTTTAATTGTAAATATTGAAATTGTTATTGACAATTATGAAATCAAAATGTCCCTGCGTTTCACATCAAGTCGAGGGTAATTTTTAGAACTATCAGCGAGCTTACCCTTGAACCCGGTACAAAACGTACCTCATCAAGCTACTATTATAATATAGTATGGTACTGATATAACAAATAGAGTTAATATTTAAAAAATAACCATTTTCATAATTAATCTATGCTATAATATAATCTGGTAAGTAGTTGTAGTAAACCATTTGTGATTACCTGAAAATCTTAGGAAATCACAATAAGTCACAAGTTCCAATATGTGAATTATCAAAGTAAGTAAGGTAACCCATTTCCCAATACTAGAACATGTTTTTTACAAGTGTAGACACAGCATATAATAAAATGTACATATCATAAAATGTTGATTAACTTATTATTTATATCACAAATCGCCAATTGATAGTCTGTGGACAACGGGTGGTCCGCAAGTAAACAATAGGATCCACAGAAAAAACTCTAATCATTATTTTGTGTAAGTGGCCAAATTTTTTGGAATTTTTCTCTAATGTATTACACCTTAGTTAATAATGGGCAAAAATATGAAGTTTCTGGTCCTATTAATTTTGAAGTTATGGCTAAATTAGTAAAATTTATTTTATGAAAATCTAGTTTACAGAATATTTTGTCATTTTTACTCAATATTTGAGTAGTATTTTCTTGTTTTTAGAAGAATTGAGAATTTTTAAAAATTACTTTTTTAAAGTACCTACCACCAAGATCTGTTTTCCAATCTAAAAAACTGCTGTACAAAATTTTTTGACCATATTTTTATCTCTTATACCTATTAAAACTCAATAACAACCTCTGATTGAAATAAGTACTCTTTCTGTCTTGGAGTAACATTAATTTAGTTAAAATTCGATAAACTTTTTCAAACAAGTAGGAATAAAAAATATCACACTTAAAATGAACAGATAGGTTATACTTCTATATTTTTCATATTATATTATTTATTTATTAATATTATTTTCAACTACTTTTATAAATATTATAAAATAATTATTTTGTTTTAATTAAACTATCTATAACTCTAATATTTTTATCTTACTTAAATAAATAAATAAAAATTGAATAAATTCATATAAGTGGTCCATAATGACCAAAGGATTAGAAACTGCTGATCTAGGTATTATATTGTGTAAACTGATTTAATTTAAGAATAGTTTATCTTGTTTTATGTAAATTTAATTATAGTTAATTAAACTCACTATTTTTTTTAGGTACTTACACTTTATAATTATTTAGTTGCATAGTAACTATGATAAACTGATAGTTGTATATTTTATTTGATTTGTACTGTAAAAATATATCAAATTGTTTTTGGTTCAGAAAAAATATTCAATTGTACTTTGGTATTACAGTTTTTTATAATAATAAATCAATTTAAATATCTACTTCATGATTAGCACATTCAACTAAAGATAATTAACTTGATTTTTTTTTTCTGTTCACAGTTTTCTCTGGTCAATAATTTACAATTGTTTATTGGATGAAGTATTGTAAACAGATAATTGCATTATCATAATAATTGTATACATGGACTATGGACTATGGACTATGGACATTTTTAAGTTAAAAGTAAGCAACTCTTATACTATTATAAACTATTAAATGTTGTATTAATTATTATTTTTTATTATATAATATTATTACTCATCTACTAGCAGTTACTCTTACCAAAAATTACTTCCATTTGGGTACTATTTAAGTAATTCTTAAAGTAAATTAAAATGGTATTGCTTCCCATAACATCTAACTTTTATTTATGATATTTATTATTATTAAAAATTTTAAGTAATTGTATCTTGTTACATTCTAGGATATTTGATTAGTATGTGATTTACTAGTATTACCGAGTAATATATGATCTACATACTGTAAACAGTACTTGCTTGTCTTTATAATTTCATTTTAAGAATATAATAACTGGTTTTTAGTTTTTATTCATACACCACTCTACCTTATTTTATATCATGGCATCAATAATCTATTTACAGGCAAAATCAATATCTTTTTTTACATTTTTAAGTAATATTTAAATAGTGTATTGCTTATTGTAAATTTTTTTAATAAATAATTATAATTAACTTTTTATACTTATATAGTAATTTTATACAAAACTAATTTATTTTGTTTTAGTATAAAAATAATATTTTGTGTTATATTTATGCTTTATTATTGAATATGACCAATATTATATTATAATACCTATATTAAATTATATTAATATAATATATGACTCGAAAATTGTTAAAGAAATTTTTAATAATTCCTCAAAAATTTAAAATGTGAGTAGGTCATATACTAAATGAGTGATTCCCAACGTGGGCACTACCACCCTCTTGTGGCTATTTTAAATTCTGAACAAAGTGAAGAAACTAGTGTTTTTACAATGATCGTTTATTTTTTTGTTTTCTTTATATTTCCTTTGCATGGATCTACTTGTCTAAAAGTCTCGATCAGCAATTTTTTGAAACCGGATTTGCCTCTAGTTGACACTTTAGAGAGGTCATTTTTTTAATTTCTCAATTCTCCAATTTTTTTTTTTTTTAACTACCCTAATTTTATTAGTATATATATATACCTATATAACTACCCTAATTTAAACTACCCTGGTTTCCAATTTTTTTTGATCATATGATCAAAAAGACTCGGAAACCAAAATTTTAAAAATATTTAGGACATTTTTCTAATACTTTTTTTTTATTTGTTGTTTTTGCTTTTCTTTATTTATTAGATAAAAAAAAAAAAATAAAGTCAAGTAAATTAGAGACAAGAAAACCGGACATAATTCGCACCACGGATATTCTTCGCTCTTTGGGTCTTATACTCTTGGTCCTTGGTGGGTGTGTTGAAATTAACGATTATTATTATTTTTTTTCTTTGTTCAGAATTGTCTTATTGAAGAAATAATTTATCGTTTCTTTAAAATTATGCACATTGACCAAGAGTATCTGACCCGAGAAGCGAACAACACACTTTTTTAATATCAAGGAAGGCGTATTTCTGGAAGGGGGGCAATTTAAATTACTATTCTTTTTACATTTACTGATGAGTTTTCAATGATGATGATACCAAATGTAATATTATATCGAATTGTATTTTAGGTTTGCAAATTACAAATATGTGTAAAAGAAGCTTTAAAAATGATGTGGACATCAATTGAGCCTGATATAATTTCATTTGTAGCAAAACATCAACCTCAAAGCAGTCATAAGTCACATAGGTAATTTTGGAATTATTAATTTATTTAAGCAAACTCTGTATAATTATATTTTTTGTTCATATTTAATTTTTAAGTAAACATTGTCTAGAAGTGTTAAATCCTTTTTTTTTATAAAAATCAATCAACTTCTATTTTTTTTGTTTTTAAATATTGTGTAATTTATAATTATAATATAAAAAAAAAAAATTTTAGAAGATTTTTATAGGTCAGAAAGGTTAAAAAAATTGAAAAAAATTGTATTTAACGAATACCTAATTTTGTTTGTTATTTTACACAGTGCTTGAAAACAAATTTTAAATTGTTTTCTTATATCTATATTTCAGAATGTATTTTAACATATTATTTGTGAAACTTTTTTCAGATCCTTTAATCTCTCGAAGAAGTTTGGTTGCATGTTTTACATTGAATATTAATTATTTTTGTAATTATGAATAGTGAAACCCCATCATCATCATCTTCTTCATCAAGTCTACCTGTATTTAATTACCAGCAAAACCAACCAGTAACTTACACTCCAAACTACTATAATAATGAATTTAATGTACAGCAAATGCCAAATAATTATCCTAACTATTATTATAATAGTGCTGCTGTGAATAATCCATATTTATACAACAATGTAAATGAACACTACAATAATGGATATATGGCACCTGTAAATGTTTCTCTTGTTAATAGACCTGTGACTCCTCTTGCAAATCCTTTGAATTCAAGTTTAAATAATAATAGTTATTTCGAACCTTCACCGTTGTCATATAATTCATATAATAATGTACATACACCTCAACTGCCTAATTTGAATGGATATTTCAGTAATGAATCATTGCCTAATACATCAAATAAAAATTTTAATAATGAATATACACAATCTTCATCAAATAATATATGCTATAATACACCTACTATGCCATTGCAAGTCAACCCTCCATCAACTGTAATTAGTAAATCTCCCGCCATCAATAGTTTAAGCGATCAGTATGGTGTATCTAAAAAACAAAATGAAATTAAAAAAGAACCCCAAAAAGTTGATGAATGGTTTGATTTGACATCTAAATTTTTGAATAATCAGTCAAGTAATACTAATCGAAAACATCCACAAAGCGCTCATTCAAAAATTAACTCTAATCGGTCCTACTCTCCTAAGCACCGGAATTATAGTAAAAGTCAAAATAGAAGTATAAAATCAAATGAAGAGGCGTCTATTGATATGAAAGAAATTAAAAAGTTGTCATCTATGACTATTGAACAAGCAGTTAATTATGAAAAAAAAAAATGTTATCAATCATCACCAACAAATGTTTACTATAAGCCTGAAAAAAATTCACAAATAATATTGGGAGAAAAAAGCACATTGGTTACATGTGATGAGTTCAAACGAGTATTAGGGAATCGTGTATCTGAAATGAATGCATCTAAACCAACTTATAATGTACCTCGTAAGAATAACGTCAAAGTTAATAAGCATAAGTGTTCTGGTAATCATTGTTCTAGTCATCATTGCTCTGATGATGACTCAAGCTCCCATGATGAAGACAATGAAAATTCTACATTAAAAGTGCTTAATAGAAAAAGTACACATCCAGACAGACTTCATCCAGAATTATGGTATAATGAAGTGGGAGAAATGAATGATGGTCCAATGTGTAAATGTAGCATTAAATCACAGCGATCTGGTATTCGACATAATATTTATGTTGGAGAAGGGCCTTTTGAACCGTGTTTACCAAATTCAAATAATGCTGACAAATTATTTCATTATAGAATTACTATAACACCACCAACAAATTTTTTACTCAAGTGCCCTACAATTATCAAAAAAGATGGTAAAAAATTTGTTTTTGAAGGCTTTTCGTTGTTATCCCATTATCGTATTCCAATTTTACCAACATGTAAAGTTATTCGTTTCAATACTAATTATACTATATTGTATATTGAAGAAAAGATTCCAGAAAACTTTATAATAAACGAATTACAGCTGTTTTATGATTATTTATTTAAAGACATTTTGGAATTAGTAGATTTAGACTTACATGCATTTGGTAATAAAGATGGTTGTCCTCAATTTCATTTCTTGCCTCGCTTTGTAAGAGAACTGTCTGGCTGCAATAAAGAAATTCTTCCAATGAATGATGTCCTTAAATATCTTTTAGCGAATAATAAATTGCTTTTTGAAGAGAACTCTATTGCTACTTTAAAAAATATGTCTATGAATGAATGGCAAAATATAGTAGATGAATATAAAGGTATGATTGTTACGAATCCTAGAAAGAAACCATATTCAATACGTGTAGATCAATTAGATAGAGATAATGTAAATGATACCACTGAACAAATTGAAAATGATGGATATCCAGTTTTGGTTCACTTTGGCATTCGACCACCACAACTCAGTTATGCTGGTAATCCAGATTATCAAAAAGGATGGCGCGATTATGTAAAATTTAGACATCTTTTAGCAAATATGCCCAAACCATCATTTAATGATAAAAGAAAATTAGAAGTCAAAGAAAGAGCTTTACAAGAAATGAGATCTCAAAATAAAATGAAACGTGGAGTGACAGCAGCGGTTTCTAGTAAAGGGTTTTATAAAACTGGTCTCATGTGTGATATTGTTCAGCACGCTATGCTTTTACCAGTACTTGTGTGTCATTTTAGATTTCATAAATCTTTAGAATACCTTGAAGACACTATAAGCTATAAATTTAAGAACAAATATTTACTCCAGCTCGCATTAACTCATCCTTCTTACCGAGAAAATTTTGGTACTAATCCCGATCATGCTCGAAATACTCTAACCAATTGTGGTATTAGGCAACCGGAATATGGAGATAGGCGTATTCATTATATGAATACTAGAAAAAGAGGTATAAATACATTAATAAACATAATGTCGCGGTTTGGTAAAAAAAATGAAATGGAATCAAATATAATGCATAATGAACGTTTAGAATTTTTGGGAGATGCAGTAGTTGAATTTGTTTCATCTATCCATTTATTCGGCATGTTTCCAGATATTGAAGAAGGAGGTTTAGCTACATTTCGCGCAGCTATTGTACAAAATCAACATCTTGCTGTTTTAGCAAAGACTTTAAAACTGGATGATTATATGTTATATGCCCATGGCTCCGATTTGTGTCATGATTCTGAGCTTAAACATGCGATGGCTAATTGTTTTGAAGCTTTAATGGGTGCACTGTTTTTAGATGGAGGAATAAGTGTAGCTGATCGTGTATTTGGTGAAACATTCTACAAAGACGATGCAGAGTTACTTGATATTTGGGTAAACTATCCTAAACATCCTTTGCAGCGACAGGAACCTGAGGGTGATCGTAGATGGATTAAATCATTACCATTACTTAAAAAATTGACCAAATTTGAAGATTCTATAGGTGTTAAATTTAAGCACATAAGGCTGTTAGCCAGAGCATTTACTGATAGAAGTGTTGGTTTCACAAATTTAACTCTTGGTTCAAATCAAAGACTTGAATTTCTAGGTGATACTGTTCTACAATTAATTGCTTCAGAATATTTATACAAATTTTTTCCAGAGCATCACGAAGGTCATTTATCACTGCTACGTAGTTCTTTGGTAAACAATAGAACTCAATCTGTTGTATGTGATGATTTAGGTATGGTCGATTATGCAATTTATGCAAATCCTAAAGCAGAATTAAAGACAAAAGATAGAGCTGATTTATTAGAAGCTTTTCTTGGTGCATTATATATTGATAAAGGACTCAGACATTGCGAGGCATTCTGTAGTGTATGTTTTTTCCCTCGTCTTCACGATTTCATTTTGAAACAAGACTGGAATGATCCTAAATCTAAATTACAACAATGTTGTTTAACTTTGAGATCAGTCGATGGAGGTGAACCAGATATACCTGTATATAAAGTTATTGAGTGTATGGGTCCAACAAATGGCCGAAAATATACAGTAGCTGTTTACTTTAAAGGAGTGCGATTAGCACAGGCAAATGGTCATAGTATACAACGAGCAGAAATGAATGCTGCCAATAATGCGCTACTAGTGTCTAAAGATCTGTTTCCACAGCTAGATCATCAAAGACGTGCAATATCAAGAAGTTTACGAAATCAGTGTTCTGACGGCCAAGCAAATATTGAAGATATAATGAAGTTAGTAGAATCTAATACATTAAAAAGTGAACCAAATATGAGTGAATCAGATTTAGCCAAAAGAAAACTGCATAGAAACCTTTTAGCAGTATTATGTGTTAATAAGAGCTTTAATGATGATGATAATGATGATGATGGTAACATTGTTAATAATACTAAAAAAGGAATCCCAAAAACAAAGAAGAGGAAGATGAAATAAGTAGAATAGAAGATTGATTTCGTGTTTTTACTGTAGATGTGAATTAGTTTTATGTTTAGTATTTTCCATTTAAACTTTAATTTAACAAAAAACATAAATATGTAACTCATTTCATGTTTCATGTATATATAAAAAGTGATTTGTTCAAATGTATAATTCAATTTTAAATTATTTTAAGATTCAATATAATTATTAAGTGTCATCTAATGTCGAAGTGGGTAAAAATAAGTGGGGATGGCGGTATTAACTCAGTTTTATCATACATTTTATATTCTCATAAAAAAAACTAAAATAATGTAATTTTACTTGTATAACTTTCTATTTAAAATAAATTTTTAGTCACTCTTTATCAAGCCCAATATATGTTTAATAAATATTAAAATACTTTTGAATCAAATGATATAAAAGTGATTAGGACCAGGCACGTAGCCAGGGGAGGGGTCCATGTGGTCCGGACCCCATCCGAAATATCATCGATGACAATTTTTTGTATTTGTATATCTAGTAATTAATTACCTATATGTTAAAGAAAAAATTACCAAATGATATGGTGAGCACGTACATAAATTTATATAAATATTATAGTAAAAACTAAACCACATAATTATTGCATAAATCAGAAATCACACCCAAGTGGTACTTAGAGAGGTCATTTTTCAAAATTCTCAATAATTTTTGAAAAACGAGGAAAACCTATTGAGCAAAATTAGTAAATTATGCTGTAAATAAGATTTTCAGAAAATCGATTTTATTAATTTAATCATAACTTCGAAAAAATTTTGAACTAAAAACTTAAATTTTTCACAAATTTTCATCAAAATCTGACCATTTTATGGATAATTTCAGTATTTTGGTATAAACTTATATTTCGTTTGCTTTTATCTAATAAAATTCTTAAATCTTGATATTATTAGCTAAAAATGTAACATTGTTAATAATACTAAAGAATGAATCCCAAAAACAAAGAAGAGGAAGATGAAATAAGTAGAATAGAAGATTAATTTCGTGTTTTTAATGTAGATGTGAATTAGTTTTATGTTTAGTATTTTCCATTTAAACTTTAATTTAACAAAAAACATAAATATGTTTTTAAATTAATAATAATATAAATTTAATATTTTTAAATTATGCTGTAAATAAGATTTTCAGAAAATCGATTTTATTAATTTTATCATAACTTCGAAAAAAATTTTGAACTAAAAACTTAAATTTTCATCAAAATCTGACCATTTTTTGGATAATTTCAGTATTTTGGTATAAACTTATATTTCGTTTGCTTTTATCTAATAAAATTCTTAAATCTTGATATTATTAGCTAAAAATGTAACATTGTTAATAATACTAAAGAATGAATCCCAAAA
>JAIPRM010001751.1:0-35233 GCA_025469315.1 Stegophylla sp. TES_Ste_2020
AATCCGGTTTCAAAAAGTTATTGATCGAAACTTTTGGACAAGTATTTCTATACGAAAAAGTGTTAACAGAAAAAAAAAAAAGAAAAAAAAAAGAAAAAAGAAAAGAAAAAAAAAAATAAACATCATTGTAAAAACACTAGCTTCTTCACTTTGTTCAGAATCTAAAAGAGGAGATAATTTTAAATCGAAAAAATTTAAGAATCATCCTGTGTAACGAAGGTAATCATATTTTTTAGCACAATAATGATGTTCAATAACTAAGTACCTACCTATGATGTAGAAAGTAATTAAATGAAATCACATTCTTTGGTATTGAAGGATAAATACTTTATAAAACATTAGTTTCTTTTCATTTTAAAATAGAAATGTATTTTTTTTTTCACTATAATATTACAACACATGGACTGTTATACATTTTTGTTAAAATAACTTATACTTCTTCATGTATCAACTATGGTACATATTTAATTGCATAATTTAATTTTTTTAAGCACATATTTAAAAAGTAATAATTATTCTAAATTACCGCCGGCTACAAATAATTACAAGGATCGAAATGATTGAAATGTAGACTATTTCTTGACTGAAAGTTGAAAAATAAAAATCAAACGATAGAAAAAATATCGTGTAACTCTTATAAATTGATAATAATTAGAGTTAAGTACACGGCCTTTTTCTGTTTAACATTTTAAAATTATATTTTTCTCTCGACGCATTCATAGAAAAGTTTTTTAAAAAAATCCAAATTATAAAAACGTAATAATAATTTTTGTACGATATATTATCTAAAAATTATTGATTTCGATGCCTGACTGAGCTATGTATTGCTTTAACGACTTTGGCTACACGCCCGGGTATCCAATTATTATATTATACGCCAATGCGTATGCTTTGTTCGTTTTAGTCATAAAACGTATTGTGAACCGATCACGTTCGCACACATAAAAATATTATATATAATATATATGCACTAATATTTTAATAACATACTTGTCATGCCAACACGCTTTTTTTTTCTTCATATTTTATCATTTTTGTCATCACAGATTTCCGCATTACCTACCTGTGTAATAATTATTTATGAACGTATAAATAATCAAGTTTTAATGAAAACCGTATCTCGACACAATACACGCTCCATGTAACCTCGTTACACCCGAATTCGTTTCCGCTATTTTATTAAGGGGTTTCTTTTAGATTACTTAAAACTAAAAGTCGATAAAAAAAAAAAAAAAAGAAAAAGCATTTGAACATTTTATTTTATCTCTTACGAAATCTTTTAGTCGTTATTCGAAACAAAACGCGTTTATAATATTCCGCCTTAAACCTACTTCTCTTTTACCAATTATTAAATCTGAAAAATATTTTGGTAACAAAATTATAAATAATAGTCATTTTTGTATTATTTCAAAAAAAAATTTCTCAACGGAGATACCTACTTTGGGGGGTCTTTGGGGGGAGGGGGGGTGGTACTGAATAATACCATTATTTTTTTAGTAGGTATTAAGGACCAAATAATTAGGCATATAGTACACAATTAGATAAAATAAAATTGTCAGTTATAATCATGCTCCATTGTGTTATTATATTATTTAAATTATTCTATTAGTAATCGCGCTTTCTGTTTTTACTTTCATTAATATTTACTGTCCAATTTGACACTGGGTTTAATACTAAAAACAAGGTAGGATTGAAGGTGAAATAGGTTAAAAGAAATTATTGAACTGTGTAAATCTTCATGGAACTTCTTCAAAAAAAAAAAATAATAGCAAAATAGTGTTTCAAATGGGGAGGGGGGTCTTCCATAGACGTACGTACAGAAAAATGGCGGTGGGTTAGTAGACTTTTTAAATCTGCAATATCTTTTAAAATCGATTTCGGCGCCGCTACAGCAGCCCCTATTTTTTAGTGAACCCCGACACAAAATGTCTACTCCGAAATTGGAACTGTGCAGTCCGGATTTGAGTAGTGTGATAAGTAAATTAAACACTTGGTCAAAGTCATGGTCTTAGGAGTTTATCATTATTACACCTAATTATAAAAATACATTTTATGTTAAATTGACTTTGAGTAATCTCCCCTTTTTTGATCCTTATTCAATTCATAATAGCTAACTAGTTCATTAATTGTTTCTAAGATATCGATGGTATGAAAGTGTTACCATGGAAGCAAATTTGAGTAAAATTAATTAAATAGAGCCTTAATCTTTTGATTAATTAATTTTTGAACAAAAATATATCCTGCATATTTATTACTAGGCACTAAAGAATTTATAACAAAAGTATGTGCAATAAATAAATTTCACTTTTTTAATGTTTTCACCATAAGTGCAACTAGAACAAAATATTTGGGGATGCTAAAATGATTATTTATTGATTTACTCCCGCAAAATACATTAACCTTTGGCAATTTTCAAACAATCTAGGAGGGCTATGAGTGGTTTTGAGGGAGCTTAGCCTCCCTAAACCCCCACCAAGTTGCGCCTATGGTTCTTACATGAGTAGGTAAACCATTACGTGGTTTTAATAAAAAAATAAAAATAATAATAAATAAAACATTTTATATGACTAAAAAAGATTTTCCCATAATAATGATACGGTTGTACTGAGGGCAACGGAGGGATGGCTATCTCTATATCGTCTCAATATACAAAAAATAAAATATGTGTAGTACGAAATTTTAGAAATAATAGGGGCTGCGCTACAGTGCCGGTTTTTCCTGACTTTTCGCGCGACGTTCCGTATCGTATATAATTATTCGCACCGTCATTTTGGAGATTTCGAGTTTAATTCGGGGTGCGGCGGGGAATTATTCAAAACGGTCTTATTCGAGCTAACGCCGCGAGTAATATTGTTATTATCAAATTTGTATATACGAAACTATTACAATTTGTACCGTTTAAATTAATTCGTTGAACCTTATTACGCGAGTGAAATACGTTTTGCGAACAATATACTCTTTCGGTATATTTGCTCTCGTACGGATAGTAACACAATGGGCGGATAATAATATAGGATATTATTACCGGGGGAGGGGGGGGATCGTAATAAATCAGTTACTCGATTTTCACCTACGTACACGTTCATCCTGCGCCTGTCCCGGCATACAATATTATTATTATAATAATACATAGTTTCGTGCACTAGAACAATGACTTCAAGCTCGTCGTTATTATAATACTAAATACATATTAAATCACGGGACGAACAACAATCAAGAACTACACGAAGGGATGAGTTCAGCATATAATATGCGTGCGTGTGCGTGTGTGACGTGGCAGCACTAAATAAATCTTTCGACGGATATGTATATTATATGCATAACTTAACGCCGTGCATAACGCCTGTATTAATAATATTCTAAGGTAATGTGTTTTGCGCGCGAATTTATTTCGCTTTTCCGCAATAATAATAATAATAATAATAATCTAACCCCGGCGCACAATAGCGTAACCGAAGAACAGCGAATAAATAATAAAATATTTATATACGAACAAACGCGTGCAAACGGGTTAGTAGTAGTACACTGTCACTGCAGTAGTAGTAGTAGTAGTAGTAGTAGTAGTAGTAGTATACCTGTCACTGGCAACTTGTTAAAATTATTATAATAATATACCGTCCGAATGAATAAACGACATTACTCTGCGCGATGTTGTTGTGGTAATAATATGCATATTTTAATCGTGGCGCAAAAAGGTAGACACACGAGTGTCACGAGAGGGATGAGTTTTGATCGCGTATTAATTTAAATAATGACCCGGTATGCCGCGAGCGGTACGGACGGTTGTTTGAATAACAGCTCTCGCGGTTTACTACGGTCAGGAGGAGCGGGTTGAAAATTAAGCGGGAGGGGGGGGAAATAAAGCGATAATGCGTAAAATTATGATTATAATATGCGATCGGTATGAAATCCCGAAAGGCATTGTTTGGGAAAAAATGAAATATTTTGTGTGTAATTCACATCACATTCGTCGTGTTGTCATGGATGTAGCAGTTAATGAAAATGTACATTATTATGCATTTCACCCGTACTATTATTACGGGAAGCACTAAATACGAGTAAAGAAAAAAAAAAAAAACGAACGAACATAAACGTCGTGGGATTTTATGGGTTTCGACAATGGTGCAACTAGAGCTCTAGCCATAACACCATGAGGGTGCTGCTACTGCAGTTATGCAACGATAATAATACAGTTACATTCTCCCTACAATTTCCCCTTCACCACAGTACACAATATACCACTAAGTGTACAACTCTAACAGTATCTAATCCTGTTAATAAATACTATACTTGAAATAAATAAAACACGTTATTTTCAAGAATTTTATGTTGAACTCAATTTATCCGCTAGTAACGATGAACGCAACACGTGTGATACGAGTGATACGTAACTGGTGATGTGCCACTGGGAATATTCCCCCGGGAATGTTCCCGGGAACAAGGAATATAAATTATACGATTATGACTGTATCGGTAATATGAATTTAAGACAGTAGGTAATAAAGAAACCGTATTATAGTTGGTGTACCAGCTACTTTATTACTTTACTTCTTTGTTAAGCATAGTAATAATTATAAATGTTTTTTTTTATTATTTAAATTAATTACTAGTATACACTTAAAAATAAGATTTACATCGAATAAATATAATTTTTTTTTTTTTTAATTACCCAAATGTAGAGCTTTTCTCCAATAATATTTTTAGTAAAAATACATTTGTCACAGTTATAAATTGAATTAAACATTGAAATATATTTTGTACGATATTTTTTTTAAAATATAATATTCCTGATAAATTCCCCATCTCAGGAATATTCCTGGAAATATTCTTCGGGAATTTCCCGTAAATAAATTCCCGGGAATTCGCACATCACTATACGTACACACAGGAACTGATTAATAAACTATCAAACGATTATTCTAAAATTAATTAACGCCTTTTGTTACAATATTTAAAATCAATAATAGGAGGGATTCCGGGATGCTTAACTGCTCTGTAACATTTCCCCGCCTCCATACGCTTAGTCTCAGGTAAAGGTTTCAGGGTATAGGTATAATCACCATGATGTATAAGTAATATTAATAATAATAGTCGTGAAATAATATCGTGTTCATGGGTAGAGGTGTTAAATATGATTAACCGCATCATTTATATACACATATATATTGTATATTAACGCACAGGAATAATGATTTATGACTTTTTTTTTACGAGTCGATGGCGACGTGGCTTAAGAAGAGAAATGTGAAAAGGCACTCTTGCAGATATCGGAAATGAATTACCGGCGAAGTCGGTGCATTGTGGTGTGCAGGTACGAAAAAATATATTAGTCGTGAAGGCTCCCACCCAAATGGGGTTTGAAAAAATACATACAATTTTACCACACCGTCGTCGTACAATAACGTGCTGGTCAAGTGCGCGTATGGCTGTGAAGTACGAATTGTTTGCGATAAAGAAGAGTTCCACCAGATGCTTCCTCACAATATAATTATAAAAGGATTTGATGACATATTATTATAATGTAATAATTCGTTGCCGTCGGTGTACATCAGCGTGCAGACGAAAGGTTATCTCGACCGTGCCTGTGTATATTATAGACATAGGCGCAACTAGGTGGGGGCTTAGGAAGGCTAACCCCCTTCAAAACCACTCATAGCCCTCCTAGATTTTTTGAAAATTGCCAAAGGTTAATGTATTTTGCCGGGTCTAAATCAATAAATAATCATTTTAGCCCCCCCCCAAATATTTTGTCCTAGTTGCGCTTATGATTATAGACCAGGGGTGGCCGACATGAATATATGTTCACGAGCCGCACGGATAAATAAAATTATATCGAGAATCAAAAACGTCCTTTAAATTCATTTTTAGTGTATGTTATTGAAAACAGAATTGTCCAGTATCGAATCTCATTGCAATAGTTAAGGCAACTCACGGAATAAAACTTTCAGAATTTTAGTGTAAAAAGAATTAAAAATAAACGTCACTCTGTTTTGGAATTTTCTAAGAGTAAGAGTATCTCTATTTCGAAGAACCCAAACATCAATAAATGTGCACATAATTTAAAATAAATCTTTGAAATTAAATTTTCTTGTGAATCATTTTAATTGATGATGAAAATAACCAAATCTAAATATTTTTCTTATATTTAACTGAACACCATCTTTAGGAATAACTCTGAGTCGATCATACTTCAATGTAACCAGATCAGAAACTCATGGAAATGAAAGATGTAGAAAAATACATATCATCTAAACAATAATACATGTTCAACTTAATGCCAAAACAGTTATTTATACAATGTTAATACAAATTCAAACTTTATACCCTTAAAGCTGTAATTCAAAATTTAAAATTGTGATGAATAAAAAAAACGTTATACTATTAAATAAGATTATTATTGTTTTTGAAAATAGAATGAGAGCCACTGTAACCACGACAAGAGCCACAATTTGGCCATCCCTGTTATAGAGCGTGTAACGCGAGTCTTCGTACAATTTTGAAAGTTGTATATTAAAACAAAAAATCAACTTACCAAAGCACTACTATGGATTAAATCGTTCGGTATATACTCGAGTTTTGGTTGTGGACCATTGTGTGACCCATACCGTAGTTGATGGTGACCTACTGACCTACTACGTAGTGCGTATTATGTGAGATCGAATAACACATAAATAATATAATTTTATTCCCAAAGGATGGAGATAGGAAATTATTGATTGTGTGTGAGCAACTTTGTAACCAATAGTTCAAGCAGCTGATATAGATACTGATTTTGCACACCCATAGAGGGAAGATGAAAAGGACAAAGGACAAATTTATTACATTTTATCACAAAGTCGTGACTAAAATACATGTAGTATTCAGTATAATTAAATTTACTATAATTATTTATTTAGCATTTTCAAAAAAAACATAAAAATGTATTCAAATAATTTGTAATCTAAATTTGGAACACTTCTGGTCGTGTTAAATTACCTTCGGTGAATGTAAATACGTTTGATAAATAATAATGTCATTATATAGATAAAGTATTATTCTAAAATAACCAAAAAATAACCGTCATAACATCCGAATAGTTATATAAATATCACAATTACCGATACGAATTCGTACATATAATAAAGGGTTCTTACAGGAACTTTAAATTTAAGGTCATTTTTCCTGCTTTGTCATTATTAACAATTTCTACTGTATACTCGGAGGATTTGAATTTGCATGAAAACAAACAAATAAAATACACTTTACGTTTAAAAAAAAAAAAAAAAAAAAAAATACGTGAAAATGAAAACAAATA
This sequence comes from Stegophylla sp. TES_Ste_2020, assembly GCA_025469315.1. Taxonomy (NCBI): domain Eukaryota; kingdom Metazoa; phylum Arthropoda; class Insecta; order Hemiptera; family Aphididae; genus Stegophylla; species Stegophylla sp. TES_Ste_2020. The sequence continues at coordinate 7,295 of JAIPRM010001751.1, forward strand.
AAAGAAATTTTATGTTAATCAACGCGAAATTTTGACTTCTTACCCATAATTACACCATTTGTATTGTTTTCCTAGAAAACTAGAAAAGTATTATTATTTTAAAACTTAAATTGCAATACCCTAGTATACATTTTATATGCAGTTTATGAGTATCTACAAAATATAGTACAACGGAGTTCTTAGACGTGAACCAATTCTTTAGGTCAAATTTTTGTTTCGATTAATGATGGTAAACTGCTACTATTTGAAAGTGCAACTGTTACTGCCACTCGAAAAATCATAGTGAAAATAACAGTGACTGCTACTATCGCAGTTACTGCTACTTTAAAATAGCAAACACTGTAAAAAATCACTGTTCCTTGTTATTTTATTCACCATCAATGTTATTGTTCACTAATTTACTACCTACTCTAAAAATCACTGTTACTGCTATTATTCGCCGTCACTGTTATTTTTTCCAACGTGACCACTTACTTTAAAGGTGCCTTTACACTGCATCGTGTCGTTCATATATTCATTGTGTTCTCTTTTCCATCATGTGATCCGGTATCTATGGTATCTATGGGTTTAGCAAATGTTACCACGTAACATAAACTTTTCAAGATTTATAGATGATAAAATATTATCATGGACTATATAATTTTGGTTTTTAGAAAATTTAGTGTCAATATTGACAACTATCATAGGCACGAATGAAATTTATCTTTGATCTTAAATCTCTTACAAATGTTACATATTGATCCCTAGACAGTACAAAATAATATACAATATTATAATAGATAATTAAATAAAAATCAGAAAATTACCAAATACCTATTTAAATATTTCATATTGTTCGAGACCACCTTTTTACATTTAATTATTTAAAATAGTATATACCTACTTGAATAAATGAAGTCATTTTAATATCTTTTTTTATAGACTAGAATATTTTTAAATAACTAGAAAAAATAATGCAATTTTAAAACTCATAAATATACATCAGTATTTTATTGTTTTAATTTATGATTATAATAATATAATAATCAATTTAAAAATTGAGCACTGTCTGTTGGTAATAATTATTATATCACAGCTACCACACGTTCTCGAAGTTGAATATTTTTCAACTTTCCGGTAACGTCTGATAACCTGGTATATTAATTAGAACGACGAATGTAGGATTGGCGTGCAGCCAATCAGAACAATGGAAATTTAACACGACGTGTGAAATTATGGACGACACAGTGCAGTGTAAAGGCACATCTCAAGCGAAAAAATAGTAGTCAATGGTATATTTTTCATACCTGAGTAACAGACAATGATTGCTACTTTCAAGTCACCGATGAAAAATCATCACTGCTAGTGCTATTTTTCACCGTCCAATAGTTTCAATATAAAATTATGAAACCCAACTAGGATTTTTGTTACGCCCTGTATACATATATAATATAAACAAACACATAATATTATGCACGCGCGTACGTATACACAATACGTCATGTAACGGCCCTGCGCACCGTATCAATTAATTGCCCGAGTTTCGTCGTTGCGAATAATATTACGAAACTAATTTTATTGAAAATCATTGGACCGAGTTTGTAATGATGTTAAATTTAAATCATTCGGTTAGCATAATAATAATAATAATAATAATAATTATAAATTATACGAAACAAGCGGTTTCCAGTTGGCGCGGGCGTTTCACTTGTGAAGAGTGCATGTATGTGAGCAGCGCGCGGTTTCAGACGCGGATGGCGAAAAATTGTCCGAGTTTAATTAAACTTTATGCGGGCAGGGATGCAGGGATTCGGGGTCGCGGCTGAAAACGTCACGATTGTTGCGGCAACGCGTTCGGGACCGTCCCTGCTCGGCGGAGGCGGACTTCTACCCTGCTGCGGTATCATGATACACGGCGCATTAGAAACCATTTGTGCATAAACGGCGTGCGTCCGGTGCGGTTCCGTTGAATGAATCGACAACGATTCGGTATAAACATACGAGCCTTCCAAATAGTTCTCCGGAAAAATCATACCCGATTTCCTCTGCCCCAGGGTTTCGCCTTAGATTCAATATAAAACAATTTTTTGAGATACTCTTATCATTTAAATGCCAAATTGAAAGGATACCCCGTTCCGGTTACAACGGAGTTTCAGGTTTTTTTTAATAATATTAATACTTTAAATTATAGAAAAGGAACTCTCAGAATTTAGTATTTTTATAGAGACTTATTTTTGGTAACATTGATTGTTCATTTCTTCTTGAGCGTTTATAATTTAAAGTTTGCATTATTTTATTTATTTCGTTTCACTTTAATTTTATTTTCTAATTATGAAATACATCAAAAATCCAAAAATCTCTGAGTGGTAATAGTTATGGTCCGAATACTGACCCGTAGTTTCTGGATCTTAATAGAAAGAATACTACAAATATCATGTACAATTTTTTAAAATTTGTTTATTTAATATAATATCGTACATAGATGTAAGGATAATATGGTAGGCCATGATATGTTAAGGTAATTGTGATGGATTTTACCTTCTGCGAAAATGATTATGAAATATATCCGGTATTTTTTTTTCACACGAATATTTTTATATTATTTAGTAAACAGAGTTAAAATACGTCATAACAGTAAATCACAATTTTAATTCGCGAACACCTTTAATATTGATCGCAAACCTGACGTTTTGTTATGTATATAATTATATTTATATCATACTGAAAACGTGTGAGGCGTTATAAGGTTTTATAAAAAAACTATAAATTGCTTTATCGACCACCAATCCACGGGCACAGTGGGGATAACCTTTTAAGTGCAAAACGAAAATTAATGGGAAACAGATTTTTGCATAATTATTATTCAATATTTATCAGAATATATTCATTATTTTCCCCTCGCATTGCACGCAAATTACTCGTCATCATTCACTTATTATAAGAGAATATTTTGCGATATTTCTTTAATAATATTACAATATATTATTATAATATTAATTATTATGTTAATTAGAACCGCGTTGAAATAATTCGTGAGTTGCCGACCACTGGACTAGGTAATAAGTATATTAATTAAATTGACAAGTGGCTTTTCTCTTTTTCGTTTGATATATTAGTGTAGTTTTGGGGCAAGGAAAAATAATAACTTTTAATAAAAATAAATAATATATTTTATTAAAAATATTTGAAATACTAGCTATTTTTGTAAACTAAATTTTGTACTTTTGACAGTTTTTAATTTTCAACTATTGATTAACTTATTTATTATCTACACGTCACATTGTACAGAGTTATTATTTTAGGTTCTCTATTAGGGGTACTGTGCATAAATCATCTTGGTGGTACCCCGTCACAAAAAATTTCATTTGCGCCTATAAAAAGAGGAATTCCCAAAATAGGGGGGTGAGGTGATTCCCCAAATCGGGAACCGGACAACACGGTTCAGAATCAAAATTTTAACTCACGGGTGAGTATATCCGTACGAAACGACTCGGCGAAGACGGGTTCTTGCCACAGAGAGGAGTCGGTGGGTGTCTGTGGTGGTGACGGAGGCGAGAGACGGCGGCGGCAGGGACGATCGAGATAACGCGCAAAAGATGTATGGTTTTCGGGAAAATCGGACGAACGAGCACTGTGTACATACATACATACATGTATGTATAAATATATGAGATGATGTTTTCCCTCACGACGACGTATCGCGCGAATCTTACAACAGATGTTTTGCCGCCACCGTACGTCGCGATTAAAATGATTTATTGTTTTTCGGTTTTCTCGGTTTTTCGTTTTTCCCCGATCACACGTGGGACGCGTGGCAAAGATGCTGTTTGGTGTACCACCGCCGCCGTCGATCTGTGTGAAAAACGGACGCTCATTTGTATATTTTGGCACGCGCGAGAAAATCGTCGTCACCACCGTCGTCGTCTCGTTCGCCCCCCCCCACCCCCAACCACACCACCACGCCACTACACTCCGATCAATTTTTCGGTTTTTCTTTTTCGTTTCGCGCGTTTTTTCACTCTCGTCTCCCCGCACCCTCGACCTATCGGCCGTATCTCCTCTTAAGTCGACAAACAATAACGTGACAATCGAAATTAATTACACTCGATAGCGTCATGTGTTTTATAGGTACACAACGCGCTGATTTACATTTTATAAAACGAAAATACTCCCTCCACACTCCATCCGTTTTGATTCGTTTCGTCATTCGCTGATTACATTTTTTTATCTATCCGAAAAGAGTAAAAAAAATTTTTAAAAAAATCAAAAAATAATAATTATTATTTTTATCAGGATCCGCGGAAAATGGAGCGCCCCGAGAGAGAGGGGGGGGGAAACAATACAACGCGCAATATCGAAAACAGTAAATATATACGCGGCGTGGTTATCGTGATATTTTGCAAACGTAATTTATTTCAATAAGATAATGTAGTTATTTTTTTCAGTGGCGGATCCGGGGGTGGTTTTTTTTTTTTACTGTGGAGAGAGCACATTAAAATAAATTAATAATTCTATTTCAATGTAGGTGTATCAATAAATTAATGTAAATTAATAATTATTGTCAATCACAGTTACTTACTTATTATTATAGACGTAATATTAGCGTTTTGAAATTTAAGCTCTAAAACTTAAATTTGACACAGCTGATTTAAAACAAAAATAATACATTGAACGTTTTATATAATAATAACGGAAATAAACTTGGAATTTATTTGATTAAAAGTTATTTGAGCTGTAATATTAGAAATTTTCATAGATAAATAATAATTAATAATATTTTTTACGGCCAGTTTAATATTCCACAATTAACCGAGGAAAGAAAAAATAGTGCTTTTTGCACATTTTGAAATTTTTATTTCACCAAAATATTTTCAATATTATACCTATAGACAATCTATATATGAATTCTCACAAAGTATGAATTATATTTTATATAGTTTAATAAAGTCTCTTAAAAACGTTTTTGTTTAATATTGGGTAATTTTTCCTAAATTTTGAAAAACTATTGAGAATTTCAAAAAATTATCTCTCAAAAGTACCATATACAGAGGCGAATTCTGATTCAAAACGTCGTAGGTCGAAATTATTGGACAAGTTCTTCTATGCGACAAAATGTTCACAGAAAAAAAAAAAAAAAACGTTATTGTAAAAATATTAACTTCTTCGCTCCATTCAAAATCCAAAATAGTTAAGTCTAAAAACAAAAACTGAAAGGACGCATTAAACTATGGAAGGTTGAGCCCCCCACCTAGCCCCCGTCCTGGGTTTCTTCCATGTCTTCTTGCAGACTGACTTCATCGTGTCAGTTACAAATATATATGCATTATCCAATAACGTCACAAAATCAATAACCGAACCGGAAAACATTATTAATTTCACCACCCCGCGGGATACATTGGTGGTCGAGTTGCAATAATGACGGCCACAGTAAATAATAATATAATAAACATAAAAACTATTCTATAAACGCGCTAACCAATGACCGTTTGATCTATGTATATATTATATATATATATATATATATATATTGAGTAGTGCAGATTATTATAAAATATACAATGCAATAATACCGATGTCCTTTGTGCGGAGTTTTAATGATAATAGAAAATCACCGTTGAACGGAACGCTTTCAACGAAATACATTATTATAAACTTTTGAATTTAGTGAGCACACACGCGGGTATGCAGTGCATTTTATCCCCATTATATTATTGTACGGTATAATATTATTATAATAATACACACAGCATTATACGTTTTATAATGACTCGTGAAATGCAATTAATTACGAACACTGTATACGCGGTGACACGAAATAATTAATGTTTATTTTAATACTTCAAAACTCAAAAATCAATGGCGGAATGTATGCGTCCGACGTGTGCACTGCGTACTGTCGTGTTTGTATTATAACCAATATCAAATAATATTATATTTATCGAAACGCGTTTTGTTTTTTATTTTTGAAATGCTGTACGTATTAAACACTCGTACAGTAATATTATATATATATATTATATACATATACTTTTTTTTTTTTTTTAATTACTGTGTTAATATAATATGATATGTACTTACAATCTATATAGATTGATTATGAGTAATTTATTTATAAATTAAATCAGGGGTTTCTAATTTTTTTACAGCGGCGGCCTGAATTTAAGACGTGTTCGGTTGGGTTGATGAGATTAAAGAGAGAGAGAGAGAGAGAGAGAGGTAGATTTATTATTAAAATTATTATTTGTCACATCACATTTTATAATTTTACACGAGTAAATGATCATTTTTACCTATGTTACTTGATAGGTCATTTAGAACTGCTTTTGTTGCAAAACTTCCAGAAAATTTGGATCAATTGACAGGATTGGTTAAATCAGTACCGTTGACCGTTTTCATTTCTTCAAAATTATTTTATGCTTAAGCAGAAATAATCTTTACAGCTAGAACATTTGAAAAAATAAAATTTATTTTATAACATTTCATAACATCATTAAATTTTATTTTGATCAATCAGCTCAGCGGGTCAGTTCAAAAATATCATAGGTGACAAACAAAAATTATATTTTTGAATAGTTGGTAACATTGTTTTCGAAATATATGTACTGAATGTATGATGTAATGGTGAAATTGAAAAATTTTTAGAAGCAATCTCTTTGAGTTGAAAAACTTACGAATTTAATAATTTTTTGTTAGATATTAATAACGATAATAATAACTAATTAACGTTAATTTATTATATCTATTAATTTTTTTTAAGTGTAATTAAACTTTAGATCAATCTTATTAAATGTTAAAAAGTAAATTATTTATGTCAGAATAATATTCATGAAAAATATAAAATGTTCGTTAAAAAAAAAAAAGTTTCAGCATAATAATTTTTAACTAAATATTACCTGTAGATCAAGGTAATTAGTTCATAGGAACTTGAAATTCAATATTAAGGTGCTTTAAGATGTATAATTATAAATTTAATTGTATGAACAATTAAAAATTAATATTTCCTAAGTATGGCTTTGATTTGTAAATTGATGTTTCAGTTCATTGAATTGGGGGGGGGGTTAGGGGTGAAAGGTGAAGGTTGTAGACTTCTGATTTAAATATTATACATTTCCTTAATAATTGTTAATGGTTCGAATTCATTATATACAATTGAAACGATTAAATGATCTTTAACGCAATTTAAAAGCATAATATGTATACAAAATTAAGTTGGTCGTAAACGGAAGATCATGTTGGATAGAATGAATCCGCTATGAATGAGAGAAATATAATTCTACAGTTTTCAGACGGTTTTTTTTTCATTCAAAATAATACCAATTTAAGTTACTTCCTCGTTTAATTGACTGAATTAAGTAGAATACGTTTTATGTCTGTTGAAAAATAGTATTTAAAGATTTAATCCTTAGAGTATATTATCTCTTATTCTAGTGTTGAGGTATACAAACTTTGATTTAAATAACTTGTACTAAATCAAATTTAAATTATTAATTTAAATGAAAAAATCCACGGTGACGAGCACTCGAAGACGATGGATTCAAAATAAAAAATCTTTGAAAATTATAGAATCGTTCATTTTCAAAGGCGATTTTTAACCATTTAAATTTGAATTCAAGAAAACCTAAATAATGGAATATTAAACCATTTGAAGCAGAGGTCCACACTAAAAATAAATTGTTCTGTAGAATATATTCTGAAAAAAAAAAAATCTCCATAAGAAAAAATGTCCCTTAAGCAAATAACTATTAGATAAATTTGTTTTGAGAACATTAAGATATTAAAAAAAAAAGAAAATGATTTGTAATATTTCCAACATATAAAATAATAATAATAATAATAATAATGATAAAATGTTATAAAAAAAAATTTGTGCACCATCGGTAGGGGATTGGGAAATGTCGGAATCTTACAAATTTTAAAATTTAAAATTTAAAAATTTAAACAGAAAAGAAGGCCATAGCGGTACACAATTTATGTCAGGTGTCAGATCTTTGTATTATACTCTGTATAAACGTATGTCAGCGTATTATGATATTTAATTTCTACTTTTGATCATATTTTTCCCGGAACGTCGCGACAAGAGATGACTTGTTATCGTTGTTGACATAGAAGTAAAAAAAAATAAAAATGTAACAATAATATTGTACATTGTACACGAGATTGTAAACTGCTAACATTGTAACAATATTGTTTATTTGTCATTTTTTTTTCCCCCCCCCAGTCAGCTTGTTCTAATGAAATCCTTACCCAATATTTCTGATATAATACCTCTCTTCTCCTGAAACGGAATTTTGATGTCCGGATTTGGTATAAAAACAATATGTTAACCTTAATTATTAGTATTCTTCATCCCACGTATGGGATGATTTTGGTGGTTGTACTGAATTTTTGAAAAAAAAAAAAGATAAATCATTTCTTCAATAAAACAATAATTCTAAATGGAGCTTTAGTTTATTTAAGAAAATTTTACTTAAAAATCATAAAGGCAGTTATGTTGAAAAAATTTAATTTTTACTTGGCCAGTTTTATATATAATTTTAGATTCTAAACAAAGTGAAGAAGCTAGTGTTTTTACAATGATGTTTATTTTTTTATTTTTGTTCAAAAGTCTCGTTAAGCAACTTTTTGAAACTGAATTTTCGATTCGGTAGAATGTTTTGGACAAGTATTTAAAGAAACAATAAACATCATTGTTAAAAAACTAGCTTCTTTGCTCGACTTAGAATCTTTAAGTTCCAATTTTATAACACACAATATATGAGAAGAAAATATAAATGGCAATTTTTGCCTACTATGAGAATTTTTTTTCGGGGATGTTTTTCTGATTACCTAATGTACTTATATATTATATTAAATAGAATATACTTAAAACACTAAGGCATAAATGTTAGTTTTAGTATTTTTTCAGTAATATTTTGATTTTGATTAAACATAAGAAGTGCGTAGATCAACATATACATTATACTATTTTATTTTCGATTCATTTTTGTGTTCATTAAATAATTCTATTTTTTTGCCCTTATGATTTTGTTGTTTAGGATCATTTGATTTTTACATTTATTTTTAGTTCGCGGTTTTCAATTGCAATAACTTCTAACACACTGAAATATAACAATAATTGTGGAACTAACCTTATAAATAATTTTATTGGCATATACATAGCAAAATTGGTAAAAATGAGTCATTTTTTGAAGAAATAGAAATAGATAATGAAATATGTTCATTGTTTACGGCAAAATTTGTTCACAGGCTGACATTTTTCTTTATTTTACACAATTTAACGTAAATTAATATTTTATTTGATTTTTGAAAATATTAAAATTTTCATTATATTTACCTTGTTTACGTCGTCATATGTTCACTGTTCCCTACAATAATAGTCAAAATATTTAGTGTAATATTTTAACTTAGCTTCTGAGTAATAATTATCACTCCAAAATTATTCTTCATCATACTATGTGTAATTTGTGTGAAAAATTCGCATTTAATTCGTGTATCCATGTTAAAAACGAACCAGGTAAAGTCAAGAGCGCAACAGTTAATGCAATAATAATAATATAATTAAGTGTAAGTTTATGAACAGGTCTATGTGCTTCAACGTGCAAACGAATTGCTAATATAAAAACACGGAATAAAATAAGACGGCGGAAGAACTTTTGTGTATCCAAATTATGCCTCGTAGGTATTAACAATACGGCCGGATTTAATTACAGTTTTACAGGGGAAAATTAAATGTACTCCAATTAAACTAAAAATATATTTTTTATGTATTATATTCCACGCAATGCGCGTATATGAGTGTGCACACGAAATTTATACAATAGAATAAGAAAATGTGAAGCAAGTTTTTCAGAAAAGTCCTTTGACAGTTAATTATTATCATTTTTTTTTTTTTTTTTTTTTGTATACCTTTATGTCACACTGTAGATACGGTTTGTTTTTAATTTCCCGTGTTATACGAAACAAGGCACATTTTCCATTTGTTTTCGGGTTAATTCTGCTTATCAAATGCAAATAAAATCCTCCTCCATAGTTCACGGTGGTTTATTTAAAAATTATCCGTAATTAGGTTCAAGTAAAACCAAGTGTAGTAATAAATTTAAAGTAACTATAAAATACGAGTGGTTCATAGTGCATTTCTTTTAGAATAAATGAAAATGCCAGTTTTCCGTGTTAAAACATTGCCACACTCCTTTCTTTTAATGTCTCGTTAAAATATTTAAAATTAAAATTTCTCACCGAAACGGTTATATTATTTTCTGCTTCTATACCCCCGACAAAAACGAGTAGTATATTTAATTATGCCAGTTATTAAATGATTTGCTTTGAAAATCATAACGACGGAATTAATTAATAATTTATAAATATACGCCTTGTTTTAAATAAATTAATAATATTTTCAACAGTATATTTTATTAAACTACGTATCAAGGGATTGTTGTTGAATTCAGGGCTTCCCGAAATATTTTGTACGCACAGAAAGTCAATTTAAAAATGAGCTCTTTATAATAGTTAAATTGTGCGATATTCAATATCACTATTATTATTGTTATTGTTTGATTAATGATTAGATATAAAATGGAAAAAAAAATGCATAAAATTGTTTACACAAAACAGTAACCCGTAAAACGTGTGTAGCGTTTCTTGTTACTATAGTACACAAGTTTTATATCGAATCGTAAGCAATATTTATAGAAACATACAATATATGCTATCATTGGTGTATTTATGAAAATTTTAATCTCCTGCGTCTAAGTGGCACACATATGGTTTTGATTCTAAGTTCATATTTAAAATGTACATTTTACATTATTTTATTAATACTTTTTGATATTGATAATTAATTCAATAGTTTTTTTTTTTCACAAGTTGATTTTCATACATTGAATTGTACCTAATAAAATTAATATCGTTACACTTTTATTTGATATTTGATACTAAAAGATTTGTCAATAAAATTTGCTAACTCAAGAAATAATTGCGCCGGATTATTGCTGCAGGTGTCTATCACTCGTCCAATCCTAAATGCACAGAACCGGCTGAAGTTTTAGATTCTGAACGAAGTGAAGAAAACTTCACAACTTTTCGTAAAGAAATACTTGTCCAAAAGTTTCAGATCAATACCTTTTTGAAACCGGATTTACCTCTAGATTGTACTTTAGAGAGGTCATTTTTTTGAATTTCTCAATTCTACAATTCTTCAAAAACGACTCGGAAACCATAATTTTTTAATCCGAATTATATGAAAATTTAAACATAGATAGAAAATAATATGAGAAAGATTTTGGCGCAAAAAAATTTTGGAAATGTGAAAAAAAAATTTTGGACATTTTTCTAACATTTTTTTTCCTCATTTATTTTTTATATTATTAACTTTTTTCGTTCACAATCGTTTTATTGAAGAAATGATTTATCATTCATAAATAGATGACATATCATCTATTTATAATAGAAATATTTTAATGATTTATATTTATTAATAATTTATAAAATTCAATACACCCGTCAAGAGAATTCCACCCGACATGCGAAGAACACCCCGACGAGCGAAGTACATCCATCGTGCGAAGTATGTCTGGCTTTTAATTGTTGGAAAGTCGGCAATATCGATAAAAATCACATTTAAATTCGAGAACAGTCAACCATATTTATAAAAAAAAAAAAAAAGTCCACAAGAACCCTACTGCGCACGGGTCCACGGCGAATATATATATATATATATAATATTATCACGTACGCCCAGTATATTATATATTATATTATGGCCACACACATACGCATAGTTGTGTTTTTTTTTTTCGTGTTTTTAATTAAAAGGAATGAAAAACGTTCTCAGAAACGTGTAAAAACGGGACAAAAGCGTGGCCACGGTTCTCTCTAAATCAACTCCGCAAACAACAATTCGAGTGATTAAAATGACACGAATTGCGGCCAAAAAACGGGGCGGTAGGGTAGATCGTAAAACATGGCGCTTGCATATGGCCGCCGACCGGAGGATAGAATGTTTGATAAAAATAAATTTATCGTTAAAAAAAAAAAAAAAAAATGGACCCACAGCACGGTGGAATGAAAGCCAAATAACAGTAGTAGTATAACATCTATGGCAATAATAAAACCTATAAACAGACCGTAGATTAGGATAAGCGAACAAACAACAAAAAAAAACTACCCCTACCCTCTGCAGACCGTTAAAAATTAGCCCAAATTTGTAATTACTCGTCGAGTCACAGCCGCAGTGGGTATAACGAAAAAATAACCCCTCGTAAAACATCAGTGTAACGACATTTCCCCGTTAAATATATATATATATATATATATATGCTCGGACGAATATAAATTGCATTCCATCTGCAGTCGTATTAATACGGTAATTACGAGAATAAAACATCAATGTGGCAGTGGCACGTTTTTAAAAGAAAAAAAAGACAAATAACCATTTTTTCTTTTTTCGTGGGCGAAAATCATTTTTCATAAATTTAAAGCGATACTGTACGGACGGACGAAAGTATTTATAAAACATTTATAATTTTTGAGTAATATAAACCATTCGAATCATAATGCGCGAGAATACATTTGTTCGGTTATTTTTTGAGCAATGGAATAATTATTTCCTATATATATACATTGCATTATTATTATTATTATTATTATCATTATTATAATACAGTTATTGGGTCGTGTGATAGTATGTGAAATTAAATGTGTCTTCGAATCTATTCATTTAGATAAATACAAAATCTTTGCTCATACTAATAGTTGTACCAACAGTAATTTAAAAAACATTGTTTGCAAATGTAACGAATTGAATAGAATTAGCTCTATTAAATACCTTGGTCTGATTATTGATGAGAATTTAAAATGGGGGATGTACATACTAATTATATCAATAATTTACTAAGAAAATTTTTCTATGTTTTTAAATCTCTTAAATCTATCTTTAACTTTAAACTAAAAAAATTGACATATATTGCACTAATACAATCTACTTTTTGTTATGGAATTTCTTTTTGGGGAGGAACTTATCATACTCATTAAAGGAATCTTGAAACCACTTTAAACTCACTACTCAAATTTATTTTTAATAAACCTTCTTTATATCCTACAATTAAATTATTAAAAGATTTAGAGATACTTAATTTAAACTATCATTATACACTAAGAACATTTGTTTGTTATTTTATAATATTAAAATATTCATTTATGTTCCATGTCATACTTACAATACTCGCTTTAAGGTTAATACTAATATTATCAAATGAATACTGTATTTGGTCAACAAAGCCTTAAATATAAATTTATTCAATATTGTAAGAAATATAATTTTAATAGCTTCTTAATGTATAAAAAATATAATATATCTAACGTTTTATCACAATAACTGTTATTTTAAGTTTCTTTTCTTAGCCAATGTTTAAATGCGAATAGCTAATTACACTATATTATTTAAAATTTAAATTTTATTCTACTGTATCATAAACTCTCTCTTTTCAGCACAAGCTTTTGTTCTTGAAAAGACAACCAAAATTTAACTATTACTTATACTCATATATATATATATATATATATATATATATATATTAATATTAATTGGTGCAAATGACATATTATTATTATTTTTACTACACCATTAATGGGGCAAAACATTGAGACGAAATTATATTATTACATGGAATCTGTTATATTTTTTTAGAAAACGAATAGTATTCAGGACTAGTTTTAACCCCAAAAAAATAATGTAAATAATGTAAAAATAATGTATATACTTATATTTTATACGTGTTATCAACAGCTCTTGAATATTAAAGTGGGTCACTAGTGGGTCGTAGTATTAAGCCATCAGATTTTAGCGGTTTAAACGGATTTAGTCCCGTTTAGTTTAATAATTAACAAATCGTAATCCGCAATCAAAAATTATAATTCTCATTTAGTAATTAAAATTGTATGACGAAGTTAATACTTTCCGGAAACTTTTAAATTAAAAGACTACGGTATTTGTGTAGAACGTTACTAAAAATACATTCCGAGTCTGCCCAGCACATAAAGTACATTCCGTTGAAAACTTTGTGGATTTTCCAATAATTAATATTCTAATTATTTATAATTAATAATAATAATTCTCTACATACTAGTCTGGTAGGACCGACTAAATTAAACAATAATTATTGAAAACAATAACAGCCATTCGAGTAAACCACGAATATCGATTTCAGATAGAGGCCGGGGGTAAGGAGAATATATCGCCAGAAATCACAATAGTTTAGGGTCAATAAGCCCCGTGAGTCATAAGTAAAATTATGAACCCATAAGTATAGGCTATAATATCATATAATTTTTAAATATTTGTTTTTATTTATTAACAATTTTTGAGTAAAAATAATTAAATATTATCCGAATTATATTTGCACAAAATCATTTTTAGTTATTTAATTATAATTTTAAAAAAAATTAAAAGTTATTAAAAAAATAAACATAGGGTATCCCAGTACTATTTGACAAATAATTTTAAACTTATATTTTTTTTAAAAATTATTACTACAACATTGTGCTACAACAATAACGTATACATATATATTAATATATATATATATTTTAAGTATAAAATTTTCAAAATTGAAATTTTATACTACTGTTTTTAAAAAAATTCAAAATATCCATTTCGCAAACCTAATTTTTAGAAAAATATTGGTGCTTAAATCTCTAATAAAGGTTAATCCGCTCATTTTCTAATATTTTTTTTTTTGAGTTAATGAATAAGTAAATAGTTCAGTTAAATACGTTATTACTCTGTATATTTTATTTGTTTTAATATTAGTATTTTTATATTGATAAATAAAAAAGTGATATTCTAATTTAATAAATATTTCTATCGCCATTTTCAATCGTGTAATTATTTAGAGCAATTTTAATAAAATTTTATTGACTATTTCCAATGTCGTTCAATTTCGAATCATTCGAAAATGATCTTTATTATTATTAATTACTAGGCTTTGCATAATTATTATTATTATTATTTATATTAATTCAAACCTTAGGCAAATTAATTTGTGTTGGATGCGGATCACTGGAAATCGGTAACGTGTTTTATTTATTTTAAGAAAATTTATTAAGTACCAATGGTAAGGCCTATACTGTTTATACCTGTATATGTAGGGCTTAATATTCTATAATAGAGACATAACAAAGATGCAACAGTCCAAAATCAAAAAAAAAAAAAAAAAAAAAATGTAGAAAATTAAATGGAGGCCTGAAATAATTTAGACGTGTAACTCGGTTAGGTTAGGTCTTCAAATGTTTGATATTAAACAATAGAAAAGACTCCGTGAATGCGTATAAATGATGTATATTATGTAGATTAAGGTAATATTCAACAGCAGAAAGCAGTTTAATCACGATGGAATTCCCGCAGTCTTAATTAGTCTTATCGAAGTGAAGTCATTTTTTTCATTTTTTTAATATTCTGTCCTTAAAAGATTAAACTTTCAGCAGTGGCTCGTCCGGAGTCGTCTACGGCATTTTTTTTTTCATTTTTTTTTTTTTTTTCTGAGGGGCGGAACCGAATCGCCAGTGTACTATTCAAAAGCGACGTTACTGATCAAACACGAGAAGATTTCCGAAAATGAACTTTCTCTCGTTAATCCTAATTAAGATATCGCAGAGAGTGGCTTTATTATATAGCTCTGTAATAACAATAAAAGTGAAATCATCGAATCGCGGAATCACAAAAAACAAATAATAATAATAATGATTTGATAATTTAATAATCAGATTTTAATTAAAACAATACGCTAACTTTTGGAATGAAAATAAATATAAATTAAATTGTACTTATTCAACACCATGGGTATTCTTCTTTACCCTTTTGGTAGGATACTCGTGCAAGAGTGTAAACAGGGCGAACAAGGGGTATATGAATTTTTCATGTTAATTCTATTTAGATGATATTGTAATATAGACGAAAACATTTTGATATTTATTTTTTATGATATGACAACAATTTCATTATATTGAGTATATTAATATAAGAAATGAAATCGATTATTGCTACGAGCAATGTTCAATTGATCTCAACACGGCAGTTCCGCATTTCAGAAATTCTCTTCGAATAATAAAACATAGAAATTATATTATTTTACGATCGAGGACAAGCTGCACAATATACTATAATTTAAATAATTTATTCGGATTATCATTTTGCACAAATATATATTTTTTTTATAACATTTTGAGTATTTGAGATTATTTCTGAAAATGTTTACAATATCGGTTTTATCATGTCTCATTTTTTCTGCTTAGATGCACGGGTTTCATTCGATGTCGTAATATCCTTTTGGGGGGCTGAAGCCAAAATTTTATACCTTTGTAGACCTCAGTCAAAACTCTGGAACAATATTGTGTTTAAAAATAACTTTTCAAACCTATTTGTAATAAAACGTCTAATTTAAATATAGTTTCTACCTCACATACAGTGTTTACGGATAAAAAGTAAATAATTGTACATTTTATCATAAGAATGTTTATAGTGTTTTGAAAACTTTTTCTGAATACCGATATTCAAATATGAATTTGGAATAGTTGAATACAAATTGACAACATTTTCCACAAGACTGACAATAATGAACAACGATCGTTAGTTGAAATCTTATTACGGTTTTGTAAAATTTAATTGTGTCACATTTAACAAACCGAATAAATATATTATGTATGTAAATAATACATGTATATAAGTTTTTTTTTTTTCATAGATTTCTCTTCATTATTTTACCCTAATTAATGTCATGATTTCATTTTTTAACGACAATCCCTAATTATTATAACGTTATATTATGTTTTCTTTATTGAACTCCCGGAAAAATATTTACAAAACGTATTTTAACATTTATGAAGTTTATTTAAAAAAACTTATTATTCCAAACGTACAATAATCTTTTGAAATTGGATTGTTTTGTTAGTCTCTTATTACGGTTCAGAGAACGATTTATTTTAATGAGGTACATATTAATGATAGGATTGTTTCAAGTAATATCAATTTATTAACACGAAACGATGTGAGCAAGAGTAAATGATTTGCATCGGACGCCTCCAGCAACAGTATTTTAAATTTCCTAGATCCCTCGCACATGGATCATCGAAATACAATTGTTAATAATTACAATACCTATTCATCGTAGCGAGATTAAGGACGTTAATTATATCCAGGAGCGTATTTAAGGGGCTAGGAAGAATTTGCTCCGCTTAATGAGCGAATTTAGTCCCCTCTATCCCCGTATCATAATAATTAAATAATATAATATAATTAAAATTGATACACTCT
The DNA here is from genome assembly GCA_025469315.1 of Stegophylla sp. TES_Ste_2020. Taxonomy (NCBI): domain Eukaryota; kingdom Metazoa; phylum Arthropoda; class Insecta; order Hemiptera; family Aphididae; genus Stegophylla; species Stegophylla sp. TES_Ste_2020. Next base: position 24,582 of record JAIPRM010001751.1, read on the forward strand.
TAATGGGACGTCCTTATCAAACCAAATTTATTATAAACTATCAATTTGAACCATGACGGTTTACCCATCTAGTCGGACATAAAAGTTTTAATCGTTTATGGTTCGTTGTTTAAATTATATATTATTTAATATCTACTCTGCTGGTGTTGAGCTTTTTCAACATTCTTTTAATTATGTACAATACTATAATAGTAATAAAAAAAAAAAAAATCAATAGAAGGGGGGATTCAACACTCGAATCCCTTCCCATGGCTACGCCACGCCACTTATTATAACAGTAGCCTCATGAATCAAAGGATTTCATATCAAATTTTAATTTTATTGCTTTCGAGTCCTGATTATTGAAATAATACCATATAATATTGTGGTAATAAAATACGTATTGTTTTAATTTTCCAACCCTAAAAACATATCAGCTGAAGATTATAATAATAATAATAATAATTTGTCGTATTTAAAAAAATTCGGCTGGCACGTGCATCTAAGCTGACGTATGACAAGTGAAATGAGAAAAAAAGGCCAAGGAGAGGGCACTCGGTATGTATACTCCTTTTCGAACCCACCCCTGAGTCGTGTACACCGCGGTGTCTTAATATTCTATTTCTCCCATAAATGTTGTTTCTGAGAAAAAAAAATACACTTCCCCTCCAAAAGTATACGAACACACACACACACACACACCACTCGAGTGCGACAATGCGTATATGACGTACCTATATATATATATATATGTAAGTACACATTTGACTGGTAGTTTTTGATTTTTTCGCGATATTCCACGTGTAAACACAAAACGTACTGCTACGGTATATGTTACATATTATGTTATTGTGTTTTTATTCAGCCGAAGAATCGAAGCGCGACGCTCAACGGATATAGAACCCATCGGATCGCGGGCACAATGCACACGGATCTCATTCCGGCGATTATCTCACCACCCTGCACGGCGTACACTCATCCCGCGTGTCGGCATTTCGATGATCAATCACTGCGTGCGTATAACATAATAATAATAATAATAATAACATATCAGCTAGTGCAGTTGTTGCGCGTATACAATAAAAATATAATATAAATTACAAAGCGACGAATCCAAAAACACCGCAGAGCTTGCGTTGATCAGCTCACACGACGCACCCTTCCACCCCCAACCCCCCAGCTATGACTGATGACCGAAATCGGTCTTGGTCTAGCTCAGGGGTCGGGGCAAATAAATTTCCGTTGGAGTCCAGAAAAAAATGATCTTTATATTTTTACAATAATAAAATAAAGATTAACAAAATACTCCTGTTATAACAATTAAAAAAAAAATACAAAACTAAATATATATTATGGGATTACCACCGAGCTATTTAATGCCAGAAATCACCTCGGAAATTACATTACTTTTCCTTACCCAGATTTTTTTTAAAACTCGGAACTCGTGGAGAATAGTTGTTACGTAATGTGTGTTCAAAGTGAGAATCTATTAATTTTGTTCGATACGTAGGTGGAATTAGGAGGTCTAAAAAAAAAAGGGAGGACTGAAATCGAAACTTAGAATTTAGCAATATTAGGAGGACGCTTGAGATGGGCCGCAGATTCATCTAAATTGTCCCAAAAATTCGCTACACCAATTCAGTTGACACTTGGAGGAAAAAAAAAACGTGGTAAATATGAATTTGTAAATTGTGTAATAACACTTGGCGATACTCGTTAATTGATTGCGAAAAATTTTGTATTGTTTTAAAGACTTTAAGTGAAAGTCAGTATACCTATCATCACGAAAGAAAAAACAACTTAATCGTTCCCAAATTATTATTTCTTACACTTTATTCATTTTGAGAAAACTCTATAGATGATGAATATTGTTCGTCACAAATTATATTAGTATGATTTCATTCAATAATTTTGAGTTTATCTTAACACACATCTAATTTTATGTGTATTAAATTAATTTAATCGTGTATATTTGAACAGTGTGTACTCGATTCAAATTATAAAACTATATTTTATAGTTGTGCTCGGTATTAATATTTATTAAATAAAAGCGTTGCATTAATATCATCCAATCCGATATGTCCGTTTAAACGAAAAACATTCTTCATGCGAATAATACTTGAATTATTTCGGTATACAAAGTAACTTTAAACTAATAAAATATTTTTTTGAGGGACATTTTTCTAAAATATTGTTGCGTTTTTCATAATACTGTAATATTTATCTTTAAAATTATTTTATTTTATACCTATTTAACATTTTTTACTCCCCACAAACCGTAATAAAGCAATGATTTATTTACATCAATTATATTACGTTCTTCCTTCATTATATTACTTTGTTTTCATAAAAATAAAAATAAATACGAATTGTTTTAATAATAATAATAATAATATAAATATAGAGTCCCCTGGGAACATTACTATACGCCGAATTCAACTTTTCTTAATGTTAAACAACTAACAAAACTTTTGTAAATCATTAAATAATAAATTATTATTTTATTCAACAGTGTATATTTCACAACAAATTAACTGTATCGAAATAATAATTATTTAATTATTAAAAAAACAAAACAATTATAAACACTTAAAATTAACAAAATAACAACAGGTGTAACAGTGTAAGTATTGAATATTACTGTTTATTTTAGATTCTGAATGATAGCGAGGAATATATTGGTTTTACAAATCTGTTTATTTTTTTTTTTTTTTTGTATGTATGAAAACACTTTTTCTAGTACAGATTGTGATCCAAAAGTTTCGATCAGTATCTCTATAGATTGGAAATGTTGTCTAGTCGGCATTTTTAAGAGGTCATTTTTCAAAATTCTCAATACTTTTTCCAAGCGCAAACTTAGACAACCCAAAAATTGACAAATGCGTAAATTCGATTTTTTGATTTTTTACATAATTTCCAAAATATTAGAGTTAAAAAATTGAAACTTTCGCCAACTACTAAAAATAGTCAAGCGCACACCTGATAAAATTGTCAAAGACATTTGACCAATTTTGAGGTGAGTACGGCATTTTGAAAATTTCGGAAATTTCTCGTTTTTTGTTTTTGCTAGTTTTAATTCATTAAATTTTAATGTATGGATTTAAACACCCGAGATACGAAGAATACCCATCGTACAAAGTATTCCGGCTTTTTTACAATTAATTTCTATCGTACATTAAAATCCTACTAAAGACCAATAATACTTTAAAGCACTCTTTATTATAACGACTAATACCAATTTATTACTTTAATTTGCCATTTGAACATTTAAATAAAGCAAAAGATATAACACAAAATGCCTAACGTAATGTTTAAATAATATAAATATATATATTTTTGGTAATACCCATAATAGTGTATAAAAATAAATGTGTTTTGGCTTTTAATATATAGCCAACGTTTTTTTAATTAGCGAGGAGTTACATTTATTGTTGTATAAAATGGTAATTAATTTATATTATCTGGATTAATTATTTGTATTTTTTTTCTTTCTCTTCTTCTTTTACATAAAACAAAAATAACATTACAAATTATTATATCAGATTACAACAATAGACGAGATTTGCTAAAGAATGGAGCGTGCAAAACGACGCTAAAGTAACAAACATAATTGTTTGTATTCAAAAGTTCTTACTGTGAACACGAAAAAGAAGATATGAAATATTATAATAATGTCCTAAGTAAAAAGGAAGGAAAAAAGGATATATATATATATATATAAGCATACTTATATTAAGTATTATATTATGTCCAAATAAATTATAAGTATGAATGTCTGTAGAATTAGTGGATACGCATGAGTGCCTAAAGTACAAAGACATTTATGACATTCAAATAAGACTGTTAAGTGTATGGGTGAAGAGAATGAGCGTGTGCGATTTGCATAATGTATAAAAGTGCACAAATATTATATATTAATGCCCTTATTGTGATTTGGCCCAGCCAGGATGTTGATGACTTTTTCCATTTTTCTTTTAAAACGTATACTTAAACTATACTTCCTAGCTTTAAAATTTGTTTCAATGACATTCACATTTAAATAACAAAGCTCTTAAAACATTGTAACTTTTTAGTTTTTACAGAAATTCTTGACATTTTGACGGGTTTTTTTTAATATAATACAGTATTTTTGCAATAAGATTAAAATAAGTGTATGTCAATTTTTTAACTAAAAATGTTTGTGTCACTAATAATATAAAAATAAAATTATATTTTTGGGATGTGATAGCAAATTCTGATATATGAATTTTCTGAAATTTCGGATAAAAACGTTCTAAGGGTAGTAATGGAATGAAAACTATAATTTTCAATAAATCACTTTCGTTATTTTATGTTATTTTATGAATTGTACCGTATTATAAAACATAAATTAGTTTTTGAAAAGTTTTTAAGTAAAAAAAAAAACCAACACCAGATTTTTACCAAAAATTACAAAAATTGTAACAATGATGTTTTTCAATTCTGAGTGAAGAATTAATTTGAATTATTAAGATTATTTTCAATGATGTTTATTTTTTATTTTTTTCTCCTTCTGTGAAAACTGAATTGTGAACATTGTAGATAGTTGATAGATTGATAACGATAACTATTTGATTAGACTTTAAAGAACAATACTTATTGTCTTGAATATCTTGTTTCTTGATCTCTACAATATCATAAAAAATTATAACCTATTATAATTTGTAATAGATGTTCTGACTCATATTGATTACCTAAATGTTAAATATATCATAAAATATAGTGAGCAGTGTTTACATAATATTATGATTATTTTAACCATGATCTATTTCTGAATTAATAGAGGTTATAATAATTATTGTATAGTTAAAAGGACTTTTTTTTTTTCAATGCTCATTTATTATAAAAATTCCATAAATATTGTTCAGAGGGGTGTCGTCCAGACACCCAAAACACTCCCCTTGGTTGCGCCACCGGTATTATATTAAAATTTCGAAGGCGTTTGTTTTCGTTATTCATAATATATAATATTATCTAGACGACATTTCGCGCCGCGGACCCACTTCCGAGATCGACATAAAATATTTAAACAAAACGTTTTTCCCCCCTCCGCGTTTCTCTTCGGAATTATTATCGAGTTACAAGCGATAGTAGTCGTTCTTAATTATTATTATTGCTCTCGACCCGTTTTCGTCCATTAGCACCGACACTTAACCGTATCGCGCGCGTGCACGTTTACAATGTTTTCTCGCCGTTTAGTTTTAAACTAATGGGCCGTCCGGCGATCGATTTCATCGGGGGGGGGGGACCCCGCCTCCTGTTTTCATGGGATATTATGACCGGTGGCGGCGGCGTCGATATAATGGAAGTGCCAACGTGGATCCTCGCAAAAAGCAATTTACCGGACAATGAATCAGTGCGCGGCGACCGCCGGTCGAAAATGTCAAACGGCTAAATTATACCTACTACTACGTATATGTTGCGCCGCCGAAATTCGAATATTAGAGACTCGCACAAATGACTTTTGAAGGGGGGAACGACAATGGACGATCGGACTGAACGTCGCCGGATATAACGTACACCGCCGACATATATGTTATAAAAGTACACGAATGGTCGGTGGTAGTGGTCGTTGGGGGTGTTGGAAATGATTTTAAATCAAACAATGTCTACTACTGTCAACAACGAGTAGAAATGTTGATATCAAAGATAGAAAGTCGGACATTCTTCGCTCCTCGAGTCAGATACTCTTTTGCTGAATGTGTAAGAGTTTTAAAGAAATCATTTCTTCAGTAAGACGATTCCGCGAACGAAGGAAGTTAATATAATATAAAGAAAAATAATTGTCGTCGTTTTCAACACACCAAGAGTATCCGACCCGAAGAGCGAAGAATATCCGTGGTGTGAAGCATGTCCGGGGCTTTGTTGTCTATAATTTACTTTAATCCACTTTACTTTTTTTTTCTAATAAAAAAGGGGGAAAAAATTAACGAGAAAAAAAGTGTTAGAAAAACACCCAAAATATTTTTTCATATTTTCAAAATTTTCTTGCACCCAAAATCTATTATATTCTAATATTATATTATAGTCTATCTATGTACAAATTTTCTTAAAGTTTGGATCAAAAAAATCATGGTTTCAGAGTCTTTTTTCGTTAAATTTTAGGTAGTTTTTCCCCCTAAAAAAAAAAAAAATTGAAGAATTCTACTCAAATAATTTATCGAATCTAATCGGTAATTTGAAACAGATGATTCATGCTTATCTAGATAAGAATAAAATGTATATTCTCAACACTGTGTAATATTATCTCCAAAACAAAAATGAATTGTGACTAATAACAATGTTTATCGACAACCGGTAAGTAGTAAACAAAAAACGAAAAACCGAATAGAAAGTGTGTTGGACATTATTAATTATTAATCAGTAATGAAAACTGATAATTAAAAATAATCTTAGAACTTGAGCCACTAAACAATCACCGAACCCTGTTATAAACTTATAAAATGTACTAATGATATTAAAAAAAATAAAAATAAATGCAATCGATATTTCTGCTACTTTATTTACAGTAAATTTACCAGTATATAATTTTTATGTCGAATATAACGTCAAAGTATAGACTTCGGAGGGGACGAAAATTACAAACAAAAACGGACGGATGCCGTGGAATTCGATTAAAAATGCATAAAACTTGGTAATAACACTCTTTGTGAAGAGTGTTATTCTCTTCGTGAACAGAGTTGTGCACATGAAATTCATACACGTATATTAGACAGAAATATCTAATTGCATAAAAAATTGTGCAATAGTTTACTTTTTGAAGATAATCCGAAAAATTCATAAAATTATAAAAAAACGATACCAAAATGGCACCAAAATATTTTCACATAAAGGAAAATTCACTCGTCGCGTTAGATACTCATGTGGGTGGGTAGAATTTTAAATAGGCAATATAAATAACACAACGCTTGACGAAGGAAGTTAATAATATAAAAAACATATTTTCAACACACCCACCAAAAGTATTTGATCCGAAAAGTGAAGAATATCTGTAGTGCGAAGTCCGGCTTTCTTGTCTTTACTTAACTTTACCTTTTCTAATAAATAAAGAAAAAAAATTAGAAAAAAGTGATGGGAAAATATCCAAAATTTTTTTCACATTTTTAAAATTTTCTTGTGCCAAAATATTTCTCATATTATTGTCTACCTATGTTTAAATTTTTATAGTGTTTAGATTAAAAAAAAGACAGTTTCAAGTTTTTTTTTGTCGAATTTTTAATACTCTTTCTTAAATTTTGAGAAAACAATTATTGAGAATCTCGAAAATTAACCTGTATAATAAAACCTGTAAATAAAATGTAAAATTTGTAATATATATAATATATATATATATATATATATATATATATTGTATCTATTTCAGTATGAACTTCGATGTAAAAAATAGTCTATAAAACTTTTTTTTGAGATTTTAAAAAGTTTTTTAAATTATATAGTCTAAAAAATACATAATTTCCGTGTTACAATATTGAATTAGTACCCAATTATTATTTTAAACTGTATAATTTACGGTGTCACATAGTCATAAAACAACAAAAACAACAATAAAAATAAAATAGTAATAATAATACAAATAAATCTATTTGAATATTTAATTTAAGAAACTTTTAAACGACTCCGGGAATAAATCTTAATGAATGTTTACGGTTTAATGTATTCCGAGACATTCTATTGTGTTTGTTGTTTAACAAAAAAAAAAAAATAAAAATAAAATAAAAACGGTTAATGAATTAAGAACTCGTATTTTATCTTGCTTATACACAATATATATATACATATATACACACACATTTATTATTTACACTTACTTATGTATTCTGTACTAATATTTCAACGGATTTCACTCGCTCAATATAAACGCACTTACGGCTGAGAGTGTGCAAAGGAGAGTCAGAGGAGAGGTGTATAATTTAAATGTATATAAATATTAATTAAATTTAATCCCTACTCTTTTTTTTTTTTTTTTGAGGGAGTATAAATGAGAAATTAAGCGGATTAACAATAAACAATTTTTCAATCAATGTAACGATAAAATTAGGTCATGGTTGTATACGTATTCTGTAGCAGAATGTTTTTCCGTCTCATCTTTTTCCGGCATAATTAAACAACGACTGGAGAGTGGATTTGAATTTTATCTCTGCGTTACACATTACACAATTATCATACTTAATCACGTCATAATGTGTGCGCACGCAGACGCGGCTGCAAAAACACGCCGGCAAGAAACGCGACGAGAGAAAATGTTAAAATATTTTAACGACAAAAAAATAATATTATTATTTGATAAAGTTGAAAATAATAATATGAAAACTTTGAATGAGTAAAAAAAAAAAAGAAAAAAAAAAAACTAAAACGGTCAGTGTTTCGTGCGAAACGCGGCAATGTAATATTTTCTTTTTTAAAACGCGCGTTAAACTATTTTTGTAATACACGTGTACACCGATTAAAATGTAATTCATTTAGAAAATCGAAAATTCGCAAAAATTCTTTTCGCTGCAGTATAAAAATACAATAATACCACACTGCGGCTTTTTGTGTATCTATAGGGTTCGCGGAATCCTTGATAAGGGTCGTAGCGGTCACAAATCATTAAAGTTTTTTAAGCGCAAAAAAACTTTTTGTTTATATTTTTTAAATAATTGGAAAAAATATAAAGCAATATTTTATGAAATATTTGTGTTTATTTTACATTCAAAAGTTTTTTTTCTCCGTGAACGGACGTTCATAGATATAAATTATTTTCTAGTGATATCTAACTAACAATTTCTATAATTAATTTTTATAATGTCATCACAGAAGGAAAACCTTTTTAACGTAGATAATAAATGGTAAATTGAATAAATATTTTTTCAATACCTTAGTTAATAAGTTTTTGTATTCATTTAGTTGAACAAGCCAAAACTTATTTAAAATTTGAGGTGAAAATTGAAAGTAATTTTAATGTTTTATCGGCTAATAGTTCTATTAGTTGGGAATTTCTGCTGGAAATTTGGCAACTGCTTCTATGTTTTCGTCATACGGATTAAGATCCATCTTTTCGAAAAGTCATCGAGAAAATATAAATTTTGGAAATTTTTCAAAATCTTTTTTTCTTATTTAATTTTCCTATATATATTAGATAAAAAAAAAAAGTTAAGTAAAGTAAAGTAAAGTATAGACAAGAAAGTCGGACATACTTTGCACCACAAATATTCTTTCGGGTCAGACACTCTTGGTGGGTATGTTGGAAATGACAACTATTATATTGTTAACTTCTTTCGTTCAGAATCGTCTTATTGAATAGATTATTTATCGATTCTTTAAAATCGTACACACTTACCAAAGAGTATCTGTCCCGAAGTGCGAAGTATGTCCGGCGCTCTTGTCTGTACTTTACTTTACATTTTAACCAATAAAACAGAAAATCGGGCTGAAATAAGTTTTCATTGTAAGGGGGTCGTGAGGTAATCGAATTTATTTTTTACTTATTTCGAATGCAACTAAAAAAGTTGCCATACTATATTTCGGTATTGGAAAAAGTCTTGCGAAGTCAGTATAATTCTTGTCTTAAAACTTTCGCGATCAATTCGTTTGATGTATTTTGTACTGTAAAGGTGCAATAGCAATATAATAATATGTCTGAGCGTGGCCGTAAAAATTTTCTCCGGTCGTTTAGCGAACGGTTTTTTTTTTTTTTTTTTACCTAATACGTTTTATGAAATACGACACTCGTCGCGTCATCATTTGCACCTGTGATTTTTTATTTTTTTTGGATTTTTTCTCGCACGAATCATATACGGTTTCATTCAATATAAAGCCAACCCCATACGTTTTGCGGGATTACGATTTTTCAACGTACCGAATTTCGCACGTACGTGAAACGAGTTATTCTTGCTCGCTCTCTTTCCGTCTATTTTGGAGTCTATATTTCGAAACCGATCTAATCGACGCAGTCCGTCCGCGTGAGAATATAAGTACGTAATATCCGCAACGACGTATGAAAACCGTATTTTAAGACGAGTTCGGAATACGAAGCGCGAAACGGAAACTAATCGCCTTTATCTTTCTGCCAACCCCCCCACAAACAATATGTTCATATTATATATATATATATATATATATATGATACTAGCTCGTATATTAATATATAATATCGGCTACTCGGTCGGTTGAACGATATAATAATATAGGCGGTGCGCGAAATATTTACTGCGTATCATCGTTTCAAAACGGGTATTTTTATATTTTGAATTCAATTTGTCGAGAAGTCAAAAACCGAAAAAATACGAGTTTATTTTTAAAATAATACATATATATATATATATATATACATTGATTTCCACACATAATATTCTCATAGATTGAATTCAAAAACAGTGTTAAGCATTCACTGTGTTTAATTCATACTTATGCTTTCGTTATCGTGTGTAACACTGCTCAAAATTACTATAAAAGGGTAAATTTTAAGAATACACAATTTTTGGGCAACCACAAAAGTGGTACAATTTCATAAAACATTTTTCTTCAATAAAAAAATCGTATTTAAAATGCCGGACATACTTCGCACGATGGGTGTACTTCGCACGACGGGTGGTATTCTCTTGACGGGCGTATTAAATTTTAAAGAAACGATAAATCATTTCTTCAGTAAAACGATTCTGAACAAAGGAAATTAA
>JAIPRM010001752.1:4371-35214 GCA_025469315.1 Stegophylla sp. TES_Ste_2020
AATTAATTCTATCTTGGCTCAATTTTAGACAGTGCAATCCACAAATCATATTCGGTTAAAAGTCTATTTCTTTTGGACGTTTTCAAATTTTACGTCTAAGAAAACATATTTTCACAAAGGTAAAATTGTAGAAATATTATTAATAATGTTAAAATTGCTTTAGGTTCAAAACCTGCGCAATTTCCCATGAATAAGTGTACCCAACATATTACTAAAGAAGTTTTACTATACTATTTGTTTAAGTTTGTGATCAAAAAGAAGCTAAATTAATTCACTTTCAATGTCAGTAGATATTTTTATTGTCATATCTACCGCAAATATTTAATAATTGTTCAATCCATTTATAATTAATTTGAATATGTTCAAGAAGATGTTTGTTAAATGATTTATTTAAATTTGTTAAATGTCCATGGGTACCTCAGTTATGTCTTCTTAGTTACTTTTATTATAGTACTTCATTTTAAAACGTACAAAGTAGTAGTGAGTAACATTTTTATTATTTTTAGAATATACTCGAGCTTTTTATACACAGTTTTTTATTAAATGCCTCTATAAATTTTGCTACATTTTTCATTAGTTGAATGTAGACAACAAATGTAAGTGTACAAAGTCTCTTTAACTTTTTAGTTACAAATTTTATATCTTAATCGTCCTAATCTTTATTTATTCCAATTTATTTATTTTCAAATCACGTAAAGGTTAACGGCACGGCGCGGCGCCCCTACAACAACAACGAGGCGCCCTAAGGCACATAATTTGGGAACCACTGGAATAAACGATAAAATTTGTTTTCTTTTCATTGGAATATTTGTGTTGGTGGTCATAATATTGTTCAAGGTAATGAAAACAGCTATGACCACCAGCGCAAACTCGGATAAATATTGAGTTTTTGTAATAAGTTGCTGAAATACTTTGTTAATTATAATATTATGTCTATAATCATGGTTAATACTAACAGCTCATTAGTTGAAATATCATCACAGAATTTAAGTTGTTTCATATGATGCCACTCTTTTGAACTACTAAAACCACTTTTTTGCAAAAACTTCTGTATTGCATATTCCTCTTTCAAATATTTTAATTTATTTTCCAATATTTTAATTTCATATTTATCTAAAATGTTATCATAATTAATTAACATTAAAATATAATAAATACATAAAATAATATTTCAATAAATTACGTTTAAGTTCATCATGAATTTCAGACCAAAGTCTTATCTTTATTGCCTTTGATCTTTCCCTAAAGGGGCGGTAATACTGTACACAAGTTATTAACATTTCTTGAGCAGTCAAGTTCTCCAAAAAGTCATGTTCTGTGTTTTCATTTAGATTAATTACATCTAAAACAAAATATTTACATTACAATTGTAATTTTTTTTAAACTAATTTAAGAATGGAGAACTTTTATTTAACATACTACTTGTACTATTTTCATCTTCAATATTAATTTTTTCTGGTTCACGTTCAATTTCTGAATAAAATGAATTCAATTTTCGTTTATTTTCATTTAAACGAGTGCCTTAAAAAAATTAAAACAAAATATTATTTATAGTTTAATATATACCTACTGACTAAAAAGTAGACAGTGCCTAAGATACTCTACACATAAATATTCTTTACCATACCTCCTCAATAAAATTAGTAAAAAATCAAAATTTTAAGAATTGGTTAACCCTCCAAAAGGGTATTTTATAATTTATATGGACAGACAAATACTTACTTGTTCGTTTGCCTGTATGATTTTTAATCGTATTTGTTGATCGTGAATTTGTTCGTTTTGGTCTTGATGATGATGTACACTGCTTTTTCTTCACAGTACTTGTTTGATTTCTACCACCTACAGTTTGCCGTTTTGATTTCTGTTTTTTTTTTGTGATCTGTGCACCATTAGCAATACTGGCACTGGGATTAAGCGAATCTGAATGCACGTCAACTGGGTTCTTTTGTGTCGTACAATTGGGCCGTAGTGGACTGCTTTCATTTTCTTCACCACATGTCTCATTCACGTTGATAACCGGCATGTCAGACTCACTCATAACGACTCCATTGGTCTTCTGTGAGTGTACCAGCACGGAGTCTGGTTCAACTCCCTGTGAGTCAAAATAATCTGTTACCAGAACCACCAATTCGCATTGCTCACACTCGCGCCGTAGTTCTGATAGGGTCCACTGTTTCGTAGGATTTTCTGACATTTTAACGATTCAGTTTTCGGTTTGACAATGTAATTAAGTTATAACTGACGGCCAATGTAATAATTAAATAAACCGGCGGTTGCACTTTTGTGCCGTCCGGTATGTACCTGGAATGTCGATCGAATTAACTGGTGAGCATGCGACATGTCATATGTCTGACGAGGGTAAATGCGGCCTGTATTTATTGTTCTACACAAGGTGGTAGTTCATTAATTTATTTGTGTTGAACTGTGAAATAATAACAATATTATTATGAAAGTAATAAAAACAATGACTGTTGTTTACTTGAAAAATTTTAAAATGTGATACCAGTAGAGTGGTAGTGGTAGTTAGAGAGCCTACATATTAGAGAGTGGCCACCGGACCTCTTATCAATGGATATAGATGACGCCATATTGCTTAAATGCTAATAAATGACGACGTCATGTCCTGTGGCCACTCTCCGATATATAGGCTCTCTAGTGGGAGCCATGCAAGGTTCGTAGATTATCTACTCTGTGTTAATCTTAGATCATATTATTATACAATATACAATATTATAATATATGATCTAAGGTGCTACTATGGGATCTAAGGTATCAATTATATAGTAATACAATACAATCAGAAACAATTAATAACAATAGAACTTCTGTGACATAGAACTACAGCTTAACACAGTGTTTCAAACTTGATAGAAATTTAAACTTAGATAGACAATTATATGAGAAATATTTTGGCTCGAGAAAATTGTGTGTGAAACAATTTAGGACATTTTTTCTAACATTTTTTTCATTTTCTTTATTAGATAAAAAAGAATAAGTAAAGGAAAGGAAAGCATAGTAAAGCAAACTAATTAAACTAAAATTTATGTACCTAAAGTAAAGCAAAGATAAGTAAAGTATAGACAAGAAAGCCAGACATACTTCGCACCATGGGTATTCTTTGCTCCTCGGTTCAGATACTCTTAGTGGATGTGTTGAAAATGATAACTATTATTGTTCTTCACATTATAAACTTCCTTTGTTCAGAATCATATTTTTGAAGAAATGATTTATTATTTCTTTAAAATTCTACAATACATCAAGAGTATCTGAACGGAGAAGCTAAGCATGTCCGTCTTTCTTGTCTCTAGATTACTCAATCTTTGCTTTACTTTACTTATCTCTACTTTACTTTATCTCTATTTTACTTTTTATAGTTACAATAGCATTGCTTCTAATTTAATTTATCACATATAAATATATAGTCATAGAGATATAATATAAATAAATTATTAATCAAACCAATTTTTATGAATCTAGGAACTTTAATAAAAATTTTTACAGATATTCTTAGATCTCTTTTTCTTTAATGTGAGAGAAATATGACATTTTATTTTTATTTCACCAGCATTATTCTAAAACTATCAAACAAGTTTTATTCAGTCATTTTTGATATTAATTCATCATTGGTTTCAAATTTAAATTAACCAAAGTTGCTGCCACCATAATATTCGAAAAATGAAAAATACTTAGAATGTCCATCTGACTTTTCATATTTTATCTAAGACACATAAAATATCTTTTAATAAATAAGTATTATAACTAGTAAGTATATAGGTATTTATATACCAAACAATATTGGTGGATCTCTTAAATAAAAAACCACAGTTTCCACTTACATATATGGAATGTTTTCAAAAAATTAAGAAATATTATAAAAAAAAAAGATTTATCATTTTTTTTTAAACTCTACACACTCACCAAGAGTATCTAACCTGAGGAGCGAAGAATATCCGTGGTGCGAAATATATCTGGCTTTTTTGTTTATACTTTACTTAACTTTTTTTTTAGCATAATTATTGTTTATTTATATTTTAAATTTAAAACTTTTACCATACAGAATTCCATTCCTTTTTTAATAACAAAATAAACATTATCTAGCCAAGTGTTCATTTAAATTATTATAATATAATTGTTTAAATGAATTGTTCAATAAATCTAGGTAAAAATGTAAAATAAAAATAAATAATTTATGAAACAACAATCTTAAAATAAATGTAATTGAAATTAAAAAAATAATGCAAGTTTCATAAAATAAACTAACAAATTTGGGTAATGAAATTTTTGGTACAATTTAATACAAATATCAAAGAAATTAGAAATGTTTTGTTTTTACACACTTTTTAAAAATATTTGTTGATAAAATAAAACTGATTTACAAGCTAAATATTATTGTAAATGTTATAATATAGTTCTTTGTTAAATAAAACATTTTCAACACATTAAAATTAAATATTTACTTAGTACCTTAAACTTAATATTTGTATTACTTTGAAACCCAAGCACACTTTTATAGCGCATAACAATATACAGATGCATAAACTGAAAAAAAATAAAACACTGTCATTTATAATGTGGAGGTAATAATAATGTATATAACAGATTGGAATGGAGAGGATATGATATAATGTTCATCGTTTAAAGTGATTTCTCTGAAGCCATGAAGTTCAATGCATTTGGATGCACTTTCAAGTAGATGAATAGTGTGATGAGAGCAAATACCACAGTCAAAGTGGGCAACACGACTGAGACAACATTTTTCTTGTTCTCCAAGAATTCCTTCTTCCTTTCCTTCTTTTGCTTGTTGGTTTCCTTCGGCTTTTGGCTACGCTGGTTCCTCATTATTATGTTTAGTCTAAAACTCTGCCGAAAACAAACAAAAAAAGAGTTTAAACACAAATGCTCGTTAATTACAATGAAATTTTACAAAAAAAAAAACAAGAGTTTTAACACCATAACGTAACATATTGTACAAAAGCATATTATTCTAATACAAATTATGCAAATAATATGCCGAGTTGGTAACTTACACGAAAACGCAAACAGCTAAGGAATATTATTTGTCTAATGACGAATCTGTACAACAATTACAGCCAATTAACAGTTATATGTTATTGAATTTGCCACGAAAACACAACACAAATCGTAATAATTTTTATGAATTTGTAATTTGTTTACATCAATGATAACAGTATACACCACAAAACCTCATACTCACAATACTGAATACATAATACACTGAATATCTACCAGTTACCTGTGATGATGTGTTGTACAACCACTATTATAACAGGAGTACCAAAAATAAAAGTGGTATCAATACAACCTTCATGTTTGGAACAAGAATTTTATCTGATATCACAATCACAAATTATAGATAAGTCCTTTTCCTGGTGAAAATTCACCAAACTAACATTTTCATAAAAAATAATTTGATTTTGATGCTATTAATTGGTGAGCCCTGACGGCTGACTATGACATTATTGCAACAGAATATACCGACAAACAGGTAAGTTCAACTAATCGACTAAATTTATCTAAAAGACAGTACTTTTTATTTATTTATATTCATGCATATTAACTTCTGTGTACCTATTATTTCAATAGGTATATGATTCCAGGATGATATTTCAATTAAAAATAAGCTGACACCAGTAGGCATAAATAATGGTTTTTTTCATGCGTTTAAGCCAAGAAGAATATTCCGAATTTGTTTGTGGTTTTGGAGCAGCTATTATTAATGTTACCACTACCTTCCCTATTAATAAAGTCATTTTCAGACAGGTAATATACGTTTTACAGATAATTTTTCTAGTGATTTTGTTAATCCTAAATTAGTTAACTCTTCCTATGTTGTTCATCATTTCCTGACCACTTCCTCTCCAAGCCTTAATTTTAATTTCCTTACTATGTCTAGTATTTTTATCTGACATTCATATTTGAATCCTTAACTTTAGTCAACGATGCACCCTGATTTAATTCTTAATATATTTTTGCTGCATTGTAAATTTGTTTTCACATTATCTATGTAACTTGCCCCTTTCATCCGGTATTTTTTCTAATTTCTGCAAATCTAGTTTAGTATCTCCTATATATAAATATAAAAATTCTGATCCTTCTAATGTTATTAATTATCATCCTTTTTTTCTGCTTTCGCTAATTTATAAACTGTTAAAAAACCTAGGTATCCTTAAATAGTCTAAACAAATTATTTTTGGTATTGACTGTAAACTAATTAAAAGTCTCCATACTTTCTTCAGAATAAACTATCATCGTTTAAAATACATTTTTAGGTTTTTCTTTGTTATCATTGCAATTTACTTTATTAATATTACTTATTTTTCTTAATTTTACACTTTCATTTCGGCTTTTTTTGTTCTTGACTCTCATGAATTCTATAGAATAAAACTTGATATTATGCTTTGTATATAATGTTCTTCTAAATAATATTGATTGACCCGTGTCCTAAGTAAATTGTTTCTTTTGACCAGATTGAATGTTCCACAATGTATCTTAAACTGTGGTATAGTCTTCAAGTACTATGTGAAAATATAAGAATGACTTTGACAAAAATCAATTTAAAATAAAATATACCAATATTATTAATAACCTATGTAGTGTGACCAATATTGAACTTTTCTGTAAAATATAGGTATTCTATGGGAAATGTGGATAATTTGGTATTGTTAGTGAATCGATATAAATAAATGTCTGTATTACTGAAATTCTGAAAAAATTACTGAGTTTGATGAGAAGAATTTTGGTATTTTACTGAACCCGTCAGTTTTAGACCCCTTGGCATTGGAAATTCTAATAAAAAACATTTGTAAAAACTATTTAAAAATGTATATTTAAAAGGTCACTTGTCTAGTTTAATGGCACTTAAATTTTTAGTTTTCATTATTTTGTCCTATAATTAGATCTAGTCTTATAGACACAATGGTAATTTTAAGTGAAACTGAAATGTTATTTGCATTAAAATACATACATTATTTCCATTCATCTTAATTTTATAGTGACAATCATTATTATTTTAAAAATTTTCTAAGACAGAATGTGTTATTTAAAAAATATAAATACTTATATTCTATCAAAAGTTTATATTTTTTCATTATGTATAATAGAAATTAATATTGTTATAAAGAAGCATAAAGTGCTAATTACCTTAACTAACAGATTAACTTATTTTTTTTTAATTAATGCAGTTGTATTTCCAAATTAATTTATTATTATATATATATATATATATATATATTTTTACTTACTTATATATTTTATTTATATTATTGTTTTTATTTTTATTTATTAAATTTCATTAATTATCATTGCTTTATTAGAAACTTGATGTATCTGTAATGAATTTTATTTTATTAATTTTATATGATCTTTATACTGGAACATCTTGCAATATTCATATTGTACACATGTTAACATTTTATTGAATTATTAAACTTAAACACTATACTGAAATTATTATAAAGGATATAAATATATCTGAGGTAGCTAACAAAAATAACTTAGTTAACTAAGTTAATGAATACCAAAATTAGCATCCCAATGACATAATAATGTATTATTAATAATTAATGAAGATAGAAATAGAAATAATAGCTACAAAATTAATATATGTATGTTTATTTACAAAATATTTTATGCTATTTATTTGTTTTTAAATAATTTTAATCCAGAATTTTGAAAATATATTAGTATCTTTAAAATTGTCATTTTTTGCTATTTTTATTTATTTCTTTTTTTTTAAGAATAAAAATATTATGTTGTAAGCTAAAAATTGGACACTCTAGGTTTATTAGATATACATTTTATTTTATTGTTCCTGTAAATAATGTATTTTAAATCCATAATGTATAAAAAAATAAATAATTGTGTTTTAATTACTTTGTTTTAGATGTTACATGGAGTAGGATTGAGGAATGCAGCTTCTCAACTTTTAAATGAAGGATTTTCTACTCTTTATCGAGGGATTGGCCCTCCATTATTTCAGAAGACAATATCGACATCATTAATGTTTGGTACTTATGATGCAATTCAAAAGCCACTTTTGGCATCTGACATAGACCCAAGATTAGCCAAAGTTATTGCAGCATTGGTAGCCGGAACAGCAGAAGCCACATTAACACCCTTTGAACGTATACAAACACTACTTCAAGATAACTATTACAATAAAAATTTTATTAACATGCGACATGCTATACAAGTAATTGCCTCAGAATATTCAGTTTCTGAATTTTATCGTGGTCTTACACCAATATTGCTACGTAATGGACCCTCCAATATTTCATTTTTCTTATTACGTGAAGCAGCTAGTACATACATTGTAATACCCTCAACATCATGGGCAGGGTACCAAGTCTTTAAAGAGTTTCTAACCGGAGCATTTATTGGTGCTTTAAACAGTGCCTTATTTTATCCTTGTAATGTACTCAAAGTTCATATGCAAAGTAATTTGGGTGGTCCATTTCAAAGTATCAGAGACGCGGCTATTGAAATTTATAGAGATCGTGGAAATAGAGTATCATATTTTTACCGAGGTGTACACATGAATTATACGAGGTCTTTTATTAGTTGGGGCGTAGTTAATGTTGCTTATGAAAATTTAAAATATTTTATAAAGAAAAATTAAGAGCTATACAAAATAAGTTATATCCTTTTGCTTTATGAAGTTGTTTAATCCTTCTAATTTATTGTGTGTATATTTTTGTTGTTGAATTTTTATTTTATCTATTGCTTAATAAATATTGTTATTTTAGTTGATTGAGTATTTAGTTATTTAATATTTAGCTTTTTAATACTGATCATTTCAAAGTTTTGTCTCATACTTCATTTTTAACTGTATTTTTTGATTTTTAATAGATGTTATTTAATAAGTATGTATGTATATTGTAAAATGTAAATATAACACAAGTATATTAAAATAGTACATCTTCCTAGATATTATTGAAGTTTTGTAATCTCTAGTAAGGGGATACAAGTTTTATCATTAATTTATGGTATAGATATATAGTATAATATAGTCATAGACCATGTAACAATAGAGTACCAAAGTTCCTGTGGTCAGATGGTTATGTGCTACTTCAGATGTTATAAATTGTACAATTTATAAAATTTCAAGTATCATCACTTCAACACTGGTTAGGTTATGGCCACACTACCTTACCCCTCCAAAAATATAATATGATCTGCCTATTATTATACTAGGTCTACATATTATGCTCCATGATTTTTATTATAATCTAGTATTACTTATTTTGTTAGTCCGACAAAAAGTGTATGATGAGTTGCCACTATGATGTACGCTGTTTGATAGGAAAGTAAAAAAATTGGAGGCAATTTAAGTTGAATTTAATTTTATAATATAATTAATATCAACAGATTACTATCCATAAGATTGAAGATGTTGCTCCTTCTACACCGGATATACCTTATTACCTTATTACTGACTAAAATAATTATATTTATTATTTATTTTTGAAGGTTTAATAAAAAATGATAACTTGTTAATACCGGACAAAAATAAAATAACACTCCTGGTGTTTGAGAAAAATATATTTATTGCATTTATGAGTCCATGCTCATAGTCTCAAATAATTGTCAAACCACTGTATAATAATGGAAATGTATTCCTAACGTGTTGAAGGATTTTAATATATATTTTTTCAGCTTTTTCCAACAAAATAGCATGAACTAATGGAAAAGTCTGTGAAAACATACAACAATAAAAGTAATTAAATAATCACAAAAAATTATCATAGTATCATGTAATAAGAACAATATAATTCATTGTATTAATATTTAATAAAATTATTATATTAGTTAAAATATACATTTTTATAGATCACATGGAATTTAAATAATTGATAACCATCACTGTTCAAAGATTTCCTTACTACTTTAAATGTACCGTCACCAGTACCATGTTAAGCTATAATGCCGCCCGGGGAAAATAATTTTGCCAACCCAGAAACTCCACAAAGTTATAATTGAAAAAAAAAAATGCTTCCTTCTTATTATGTATGTTTTCACTTCAGTACATAAAACGGTCGGCTACCCGGCTAAAAAAAAGCTGGACATACTTCACACCATGGATATAATTTGTTTTCCAAGTGTATTTGAAATTTTCTGGGCATCTTTGTACCACCATGTAGGGGTTCAGTAACAAAATACTTTAGAAAATTTAACCTCTAATGGTGTAAAATCTCCTAGTCGGAACAATTGGAGTTATAAATATGAAATTTGGTTAGTAGCTTTGCTTAATGATGTAGAACCCAATAAGAAAGAAATTTATAAAATTCAATCCTTAAGGGTGTTAAAAAGGGTAAAAATGGGATACGTTATTTCTTGATCGGATTTTGAGGAAAATTAGCATAAATACTCTATTATATAAATAATGCAATATCAATGAATATCATGAAATTTTCACCCTACGGGGGTTAAAGGGGTACGAAATTGAAAAGTTATACCTATCTTGGTCAAATTTTTCGAATGGGGTTAAAAGAGAAAAAAATGTTAAATTTAGTAGGATTTTTTTCGTTAGTATGTTTGTACCACCATGTAAAGGTGCATTAAAATTATTTTCCAGATTCTAATAACCACTACCTTCTATCAACGATGACTCTCACTATTAGTGCATATTGACTATTGCATTATGTTTATAAATACATGGTTTAGGAATAGCAGGGGGTCATACCAATCTTATCGATAAGTATAATAAAATAAAACGGTTTTTCCCAATGGTGCGGTGTAAACACCGCTAGCGCGACCACTGGAGGTTAAATAAAACAAAATATCAAACATTCGTCTTAAAGTTGCAAAGGGCACAGACACGTGTTATCGCGTTGGTTCTCGAAAATCGAGAGCGATCCGGCTCATCGATCAAACGTCGATATGTTTATCTTATGCGAGACAAAGCTGATTATTTAAAGATAAACGCATGATTAGGTCATATTAAATAATAAAATAGTAGTGAATAATGCACTAATGTGCCAAAGAGTTTTCATATATATTAAATAATTCGTTTTATTTCATTTTAAGATATAAATATACATTGTAATGTAATCGATATATTGATAACATAACAATTTATTAACTAATATTGAAGTCAGAATTTCCAATATTAATACCACAAATATTCTATTATTAGAAACGCCATCATAACTTACTCCCCACACCGTTCATCGTTCTATGACGGGGGTACCACCACGTCCCGGCATCAAATAATACCCCCCATATAACCCATCTACCTATGGCAAAGGTACCGCTGCGCATCATTTCTACACTAGCGCTTCCTATTGGCTGCACCACTGAAGTAGTCGCCAAATATTAACATTGCATGGGCCATCTGTCTATTCTATAATCAATGGTATAATGTTGTGCATACTGAGTATAATATGGACGATATTATTGTTGCCTGGGCATGATAAGTTTATCTATTATAGTCAAAGAACTTTTAAACATTTCAAAGAAAATATACATTATTTGTTTATCTAAATTATGTTTTTAAGCGGTAGTGCGGTGTGATCACTGATCAGTGACAGTGACACTAACATTAGTACCATTTAACAAACTTTGATTTTTCAGCGAATTTTAGGTCTTTAAGTTCTTAGCGTTAAGTTTTTTCTGTTACCTTTATTTACCTAAAAGTATGTTAAATTAATATACAGGTTAAATAATTTTGAAGTTATCTTAACCATGGCATTTTCCAGTGATGAATTGAACTTTCTTGTTTACCGATATCTGCAAGAATCTGGTACATCTGACAAACTTTAGTGTTCTTTGAAGAAAAATGTTAACTTGAGTTTGTATTTTGTTAAGGTTTTCAACATTCAGCTTATACATTTGGTATCGAGTCGCATATTTCTCAATCAAATATCAATGGCGCTTTGGTTCCGCCAGCTGCTCTAATAAGTATTATACAAAAGGGTCTTCACTATACCGAAGCCGAGATATGCGTCGGAGAAGATGGCTCAGAACAGCGTTTAACCGAAAGTTTATCATTGATTGATGCTGTTATGCCAGAAATTGTAGCCAGTCGACAAAGTCAAAATCAGCAAAAACAAACTATTGTTAAGAGTGAACTGCAAGAAACTAATGGAGAAGAAGGCACAATAATTTTGCCTTCAGCCGTTACTAGTACTGAAATAACGGAATTAGATAGTAGTATTGAAATACCGGCCGAAAAATCTACTATTCTAAAGGGCCATGAGTCTGAAGTTTTTATTTGCGCATGGAATCCAACTACCGACTTACTTGCATCTGGGTATTTTTATATATTAACTTTTTTAGCAAATTCTTTATTAGATAATTTGGATATAGTTTTGGTAAATTTGAATTTTATTACTAATAATTATTTAAGCTTTGCTTATCTTTAAATATATATTTTAACTAGTTATATATATATAGGTCAACTAAATCTTTAATTTCAACACATTTTGGCATTAATCTATCCATGCGATCTACTAGTTACTATAATATTATAGTCAAATTATTAACAATTTTTGTCCTATGATAATATTTGTGTTTAAAATAATTAAATTCTGAGAAAGGGGGGGGGGTTCAAAACAAATCGATAATTGTTTTCAATTTAAATGTGCTTATGAAGCAAACAAGCATGACTCAAACTTGTGAATCAAGTGAGGGAAGTTTCGTGAAGTGAACATCGTTTCGACCATATTGTAGCTCAAAACCTAATTTATATATATTTGGGTAAACGCTGTAAGTTTAACCAATAGTAAAACTAAGTGAAACATTTTGGTTGTAAATTAAGTTCTGAAAATACAGAAATGTTTCACAAAATCCCTTAATAAAAAATACATATGTATACACTTAATAATATGTATACCCTCAAGTTATTTTGGAATGGTTTCTTTTCCTTAGCTTCTTGGAGACTCGTATAATAAGATCCACCACAACACTATGAAGTTAATAAATTATTGGTGTATTTTATATTTTATTGACATATTTAAAATACAATTTTATTATATTTTTTAGATCAGGAGATAGTACAGCACGTATATGGGATATGGCTGACAGTTCAGGTGCTCCTTCACAGCTTATATTAAGGCATTGTATTCAAAAAGGAGGAACCGAAGTACCTAGTAATAAAGATGTTACTTCTCTTGATTGGAATGTATGTATTTTCATTAAATTTTTAAGAATATTATTCACTATTTGTTATTAATGTTGTTTGTTTAGTGCGATGGAACATTATTAGCTACAGGTTCCTATGATGGTTATGCTCGAATATGGATGACTGATGGTAGAATATCAAGTACTCTTGGTCAACATAAAGGTCCTATATTTGCTTTAAAATGGAATAAAAAAGGGAACTATATTCTCAGTGCTGGAGTTGATAAAGTAAAATTTTTCTTTCTAATATTTTTCTCCATTTCATTTTTTTCTCTTTGTATTAGACTACAATTATTTGGGATGCTGCTTCAGGCCAGTGTAACCAACAATTTGCATTCCATACAGCACCAGCATTAGATGTAGATTGGCAATCAAATTTTAGTTTTGCATCATGTAGTACTGATCAATGTATACATGTTTGTCGTCTTGGCGTTGATCGACCAATTAAATCATTTCAAGGACATACAGTGAGTCAATTGAGTTTTAAATACACTTTAGTATACTAAAAGATATTTAAAGATATTAAATCATTATATGTCAATCTATATTAGATATACATAATCTAATGTTTTTACAATGATTTTTTTTTTTCTATATGTTCACGTTTTGGTATAAAATTACTTGTTCTAAAGTTTTGTCTAGCAACTTTTTAAAACTAGAAGGTACTTTAAAGATGTAATTTTTTGAATTGCTCAAAATTTGGGAAAAATTACCCAAAATATGAGAAAATAGACTCGGAAATCATTTTTTTAACCCAAACTTTATGAAAATTGAAACATAAATAGACAATAAAATTAGAAATATTTTAGAGCAAGAAAATTTTGAAAATGTGAAAATTGATTTTTGATGAAAATTTGAAAATTGATAAAAAAATAGAATTTTTTTTCTGACACTTTTTCTCATAAAATTGTTTTTATATTTAGTAAAATCGTCTTTATTTTCCTTTTCTTTATTTGTTGAATAAAAAAAAAAGTAAAGTAAAATAAAGTATAGACAAGAAAACCAGACATACTTCGCACCATGGGTATTCTTTGCTCCTCAGGTCAGATACTCCTGGTGGGTGTGATGAAAATGGCGACTAATTGTTCTTTATTTTATTAATATACTTTGCTCAGAATTGTATTATTGAAGAATTCATTGTTTTTTTTTAATTTAACATGCCCACTAAGATTATCTGGCCCGAGGAACGAAGAATATCCATTGTGCGAAGTATGTTTGGCTTTCTTGTTTTTACTTTACTTTTTACTAATACATTTTTAAGACGTAATAATTGTTTACTTATAATAAACATTCAGTTCTATAAATAAAATAAATATTTTTTTTAGAATGAAGTTAATGCTATAAAATGGGATCCTCAAGGAAATCTATTAGCTTCTTGTTCGGATGACATGACTTTGAAAATATGGTCGATGAAACAAGATACTTGTGTACATGATTTGCAAGCTCATAACAAAGAAATATACACAATTAAATGGAGTCCTACTGGTCCAGGTACAGCCAATCCAAATATGAATCTTATACTTGCTAGGTAAGTCCAATGATGAATGTACGTAATAACAAAACTGTTGGTATAAGCAATGTTCATTATTATGATCAGTGCATCATTTGATTCAACTGTACGTTTATGGGATGTTGAGCGGGGTGCATGCATACATACTTTGACCAAGCACACTGAACCTGTCTACAGTGTTGCATTTTCACCTGATGGAAAATTTTTGGCATCTGGTAGTTTTGATAAATGTGTTCATATATGGTCAACTCAAGTAAATATTTGATATAATATTTTCATAGTATAATTATGTCAAAAAATAATTCTATAATTTATTTTATTTTAGAGTGGTCAATTAGTACATAGTTATAAAGGAACAGGTGGTATTTTTGAAGTTTGCTGGAATTCTAGGGGTGATAAAGTTGGTGCAAGTGCTTCTGATGGAAGTGTAAGTATAAATATATTTTTATATTAATATTTGAGTTTTATACCTATTATTAAAAAACTTAATTGAAAAAAATCAAGATTAAATATTCATATAATACACCAAGTATAACCTTTTATTGGAACTTCTTGCCATGTTTGATACATTATACACAATGTACATTTAAATTTTTAACAAATCATTGTTTATAGTTTATACATAATGATTTTTTGGGATAAGAACATTTTGGGAATTTGATGATTTAATAATATTTTAGGATACCTCCATAAAATATTATTCTGCAAAAAAAAAAAAAAAAATTGATATAGAGCACATTATTTTCCCAAACATTTCATTTATTATAATTTCTTTAAGTCATATTTTTAAATTATTAATTTTTATTATTTATTTATTGTTGCAGGTATTTGTGCTGGATTTACGAAAACTCTAAATTTTTGTCATCAACTCTAATTTTCTCTTATCAGTTTTACTTCTTTATTATATAAGTGACACATTTTACTGGAGTTAAGCATTTTTCAAGGGTTGTATTAATAGTATTGTGGATGTTGATATCGGATACTCTGCTAATTGTATAAAACATATTGTGTGGTTGCTTTTATCATAATTTAGGCTTTTATATATAAATTTATATGAATTATGGATTATGAAACTAATTTTACATTGCCATAATTTATTTTCACATACCTAGTGATGTATTAAATTTCTGTCTAAAACAATTGACACTGTGGAAAATTTGGATCATAAAACGTAAAAATAATTTAAGTATAAGATGTGTAATTTTAGAAATTTATTTTTAAGATATTTTATTTATATTATGGAGCTGGGTCAATACTTTTACATTTAGTATGAAACATACTTAATTTTGTATTCCTTAAGATTTATTTTATATTATATTTTATCTATATGTAGGTATAATTTTTTAGTGGTAGTTAAATTATTAAGAAAATATAATATTATTTTTTATGTTTTAAGATGTTATTATTGTATTCTATGTCTATGGAAACTCTTGCATCGCTTGACTACTCATTGCTTTCAGTTTGGTGGAAGTGCTAGTAGTTAACCATTGTCCACTGAATATTCTTTATCAATGTATTTTAATCCTTTTCACCATGTATATATTACAATATTAAGGGAGGTTATCCGATAATTTTTTCCCCTTTATTTTGTTGAATTAAATATACTTATTGTTAATATTAAAGTAAAGATAAAATTAAAAAAAAAATAAATGTATATATATATATAATTAAAAATATATATATGTATGTATTTGCAAATATAATCCTAGTCTTAATAATTGAAATTTCACATTTTGTATGAAATTGGGAGTTTGTTACTTTTCAATATAATTTTCACATGTTGTATACAGTTATTGACCAATTTTTTGCGTACCGTTTTGTTCATAAGCTATTGGGGTTTAAATTTGTTGCTTAGTTGAAAAATGATTTTTTTTTAAATTAATTTTAAATATATATATTTATTTTATTCTAACTTAATGTAAGAATACAGGTATTATTATTTTGAATAAGAATAATTTTTCAGATTAAATGTTATTTAATTTTTAGTGATTTGGGAAGAAATTTAGATTTGATGTAAATAATAAAATTTTGGTATTGCACGCTTGGTTGTTGACGGTGAACGATTTAGTAAAAAGGTTGGATTCAATGTGATTATGAAATATAAAATATGTATTATTGATGTGCTCAATCAAATATTCCTCGTAATGGAACTTGGAATTGTTGGAATTGGGCTTATGGTATATTTTATTTTATAAATATCGAATATTTGATATTTATTAATTGCATTTTATTTATGAAATTAATTACATTTTTGTTTATTATTATTAATATTTATTTTATAAACAAAAAATAAACATTTTTAAAATGCATGCAGTAAGTTAAGTATAGTACTTACATCTGGTTGTGATTTGAACAGTGTCTTCTTATCATAATTAAATTTTTATTTTTATTTATTGATTACATTTTTGATTCGATTCACGGATACCATTTTAAGAAATTGTTTTTCATGGATTAATGGTGTTACATATTAGCTCGGTGTACACATTCATGGTTTTAAGAAATTAAATACCAGAAAATATACCTTGTGGCTTTTCATAATAAGCCTTTAAGTTACTTTAAACTCAATAATTTGTGTATGTATAGAATGTAGACATTATAAATTGTCGAGTATGACATGGATGCTATAAAAATATTTCATTCTTTGCTTTCATCATGTAACATAAAATTTGTACTTTGGAAATTGGATATTTATACTCTTGTCAAATTCTTCAGTCAAACTACTCCTATGAAATATTAAAAAAAAAAAAATGAGTTATATTATTAATTATTGGTACCATTTAGTGAAATTGATGATGATTAACTAGAAAATGTCATGTTGTGTAGGTATATTCTAATTATACACAATACAAAATATGGAAATGAAAATTTGTTCCTCGGAAGGGCATGTAGTAGATGATGCTGTAGTTAACTGTAAATATTTAAAAAAAAAAAAAATAAAAATTTGTATGATTTACATGCTTTTCATGTATAATAAGTATTTTATGGAGAATATTTAAGATTTTATCAAAAATATTGTGTTTTTATGTTATCAGTTGTAACTTACAAATGCTATGCTACCTAATTGATTATTATATTTTTATTGGAAATAATTAATTTAAAACATTAAATAATGTTTTAGCTTATCTGGGTTCAAAGGTTACCAATTGTTTTTTTTTTCCTAATAATTTTCATTACTGTGTTATTGTACCAAGTTGAATGCTCTTAAAACAATGTTTTAATCTACACTTCTCACAAACATAATTCACCTAAACTTTAAATTGTGACAATACCCGATTGTTTATTTTGTACACCTCCATATTTACAAATATACATTTCTTTAATTTTATTGTTGGGCGGTATTGTTTTTAATATGAAGGTAAATTTGAAATATGTTTGCCGTTGTTTTTCAAGAAGTTCAATAGATATCACGCCTGAAGTGAAAAATGCTTTAAATAACCGTAAACCAGTCATCGCATTAGAATCGGCTCTTATTACTCACGGATTACCATACCCAAAAAATGTGGAAACTGCTTTGGAAATGGAACATATTATCAAGTCACATGTAGTTACTAGTTTAAAACTGTTGAAAGTATTATTTTATATTGAAAAACATATGTGTGTGTATGTGTGTGTGTGTGTGTGTGTGTGATTAGGATATTATCCCAGCAACAATCGGGATAATTAATGGCAGAGTTAAAGCTGGTATGACTTCTGAACAAATCAATATACTTGGTGTACCAGCCGAAAACAGAACAGTCAAAGTTTCGAGAAGAGATTTTCCTTATGTGTTAAGTCAAGTAAATCTAAAAATTATTTTTATATTTTAAATTGCTCGTGTTATTATATTAGATCTAGTTTATAAAATTTAAATATTGTGACTAACTGTTCTTAGAATTTGAATGGAGGTACAACAGTATCTGGGACATTAGTTATTGCTAATTCGTTAGGCATACAATTCTTTGTGACTGGTAATTTGATTGGAAATAAATCGTTTTAAGCGATTAATTATTAAAATGTTTTTTTTTTCCAATCAGGTGGAATCGGTGGAGTTCATATTGATGGTCAAAATTCTTTAGACATTAGTGCTGATTTATTAGAGTTATCCAGGTGTGCAATAATGGTTATATCTGCTGGTGTAAAATCTATACTTGATATCGGCCGAACATTAGAGTATCTTGTAAGAATTTTTCAATTAATTCGGTAAATACACATATTATATTAAATATAATCAATTGTTTCCCAATTTAATTAAAGGAAACTGTGGGAGTTTGTGTCGCTTCATATAATTCTAAAAAGGAATTTCCTGCATTTTATACCAAAAAAAGCGGATATTATGCAGTATGTGATGTGACTTCTCCTTATGAGGCAGCGGGTCTTCTAGAACAATGCCAAAATACTGGATCCGGTGTTTTGTTAGCTGTTCCAATACCAGAAGAAAAAATAAATAGTAATTTAACACATGATAAATACTGACCACACATAAAAATGCATAATATAATACACATTTTCTGGTAGAGAGGGAAATTGACGAAGCAATAATCAATGCTCTACAAATGTGCGAAAAACAAGGAATAATGGGAAAAAATGTTACCCCTTTTGTGTTAAGTGAAATTAGTCGAGTGACAAAAGGAGTGTCTATGGAGACAAGTACGAAAAAATATATAAATTAATTTGATATTCTGCATTAAATGTTTCATTGTTAATTTTATCATTTCTAGATATTTCTTTATTGAAGAATAACTCTTTGATTGGAAGCAAAATCGCAACAGAATATTATTCAAAACTGTCTCCTTGGTCAAAATCTGTGTTTGAAATAAAGAAAAATATAAAAAGAACAAGTAACTCACCTGTGCGTATTAAAAATATTTTGCAATATTTTAAATACCAACAATTGGTTATACGTAGTACAATACATAATTTACTATTATTTTTGTTTGAGATCTAGGTAGTGATTGGCGGTAGTAATTTCGACTATGTGCTTCAAGTTGATGAGGATCTAAAGGTAAGTCAACTTTAATAATATAATATTAAATATAAGTGTGTAAGAAACAATAACATTTTCAGAAAAAAATTAGTAAAATGAATTTGGTATTTAATAAGGTGTGGATTAAGTAGGTATTAGGTATTCATAGTAGGTATTAGTATACAGGGTGTTTTTTTAAGAGTGTTCACCCCCATTTTTAATGGTAAAAATTCAAAAATTAAGATTTTTTTTCGAAATGTTAAGTTAGAACTAAATATACTAGTTAGTACTAAGTTTAATAAACTATAAAAACTATGTTTTCCATAACAAATTTTTTTACATATTACATTAAAGGGTGCCCTGTGCTGATACAAACTTTTTTCAAATAGAAACCCCCTCTATTTTAACTGCAGAATTTTATTCAAGTTATTTTTGTGTAAATTTTGATGTGTTGAAATCAAGAGTCAAACCAGTAATTTTTGAATTATTCATATTTAAGTATTAAGGAAAATATTCTCTTGGATGCAAAATTAGTTACATATATAGTACATAATGTATACTCAAAGTACTATATTATCCTTAATGCTTAAATTTTGATTTCATTACATTAAAATTTACAAAAAAAATGACCTGAATAATATTTTGCGATTAAAATGGGGGATTCCCCCATTATAACTGTTATTATGGTTTTTATAATGACTTGAACATTCTAAAAATAATTCAAATTTTTGCATTTTTATTGTCTAAAAAGAAGGTGAGCACACTTAAAAATCACCCTGTATATAAAAAAACAAAAATTAAAATTGATAAATCATTATTTTTATAATAATAATAATAATAATAATAGCTCTAGGAATGCTTAAAAAATAATAGTACAAAGTTCACAATATTTATTGTACAACAAACATTTTAACATTATAATTTTAATTAATAACAAATGAAATATATCTAACCACAATTTAGCTAGTACAGTCCAACATTTACATACATTTTCATGATTGTATTAAAGACAATTTTTGGGAAGCAACAAGACCATGACATGAGAAAAAGGCTAAACATAATAAGAATTAACAGTATTAAAATGTAGCTTTATTGGAAAACTAAAATTATTAAGTTAAGAAGTATATCTACTTTATAATAAATTAGAAACGAGTAGGTAGTTATGATCTTGTCTTTGACTTGCAACAATTAAATAGTTATTTATTTATAAGGAAATTAGGTTTAATAGTAAGTATACAATATTGTAACTGCAAAATAGTGTTTTATTATTTTTATTAGGTACTTATACATTAGCATTTACGTACCTGAGTAATATTACTTTTGTTAAAAGTTCAAATTGTTTTCATCGATACATATCTAGTTTATTTTATCTCAAAGTCGTTCTTTAAAAATGTGTGTCTAAATTTAATATATTGAAGTATACACTTTGAGCTACTTGAACCAAACTTTTCTTGAGTTTGTTTATTTTCTCTTTTGTGTCTCATATGGGATTAAAATGTATTATAGCCTAAGTTGAATTGTTAGAAATTTAAAATACTATAAGTTTTTATCAATAGCTTAATAACTGAAATGTATAGAATTTAATTTAATTTCAATATAAAATATTTTTGTCATTTTCATAGGTGTGAAACAATATTTCATGAAGTTTGAATATCTATGTTCATTCAAGTTTTATGAATTTATTATATTCTTATCATTTATTTGTTTGTAGAAATTCATACAGTCACAATTATGTAAAATGCTTTTCGTTTAAAAAGTACTATAATATATATATAAATATATATATATATATATAACTATACTTGTATCTTTTTTGTTAGATGATTGAAAGTATATTTCAATTCCTGGGGCTTATCTGTATTGTATTTTTCTTACAGTGTTTTTTTATTTCCCAAGTTTGTGTGTTAATAAAAGGTCAGAGTTCACTTACT
The DNA here is from genome assembly GCA_025469315.1 of Stegophylla sp. TES_Ste_2020. NCBI lineage: Eukaryota > Metazoa > Arthropoda > Insecta > Hemiptera > Aphididae > Stegophylla > Stegophylla sp. TES_Ste_2020. The sequence continues at coordinate 25,895 of JAIPRM010001752.1, forward strand.
AAATTTTACGGTACCTTTTTATTATGTGAAGAAACTAAAAAACATTCACATTTATTTTCAATAGAACTCTAAACAAATTTTAGTTAATGTTGTACATTGTATAGTAAAAATATTACATATAACATAAATGTTTGGTTCTTTCGATCTTTAATGTAATAATCTGAAGTAAATTTTATAATTGTTGAGTCTTTTTATAATTAGTTTTGATGACATTTATCTTTATTTTACCTTACAAATATTGATTTTTTTTTTTTTAATTATGTTATAATTTTATTGTCGCTATTGAAAATAGTTAAGATAGAGTGGAATCATTACTTAATAATGAAGTAGAAAAAAAAATGATCGAATATGAAACGAGATGGTATTAAGAAAAATATTAAGATAATGAAAAATTCACATCTTTTGGGCACAATCAATAGATAATTTCAATAAATTGATACATCATAAGTTGGCATTAAAATAATTTGATTTTCTCTGGAGGTTTTAATCTGTTAAGTGTTGGGGCATTGAAGCTTGTATAACTCTCTCACTGTTAAAAATAGTAATTTTTTCTGAGACATTTGTCTATTATTATTATATTTAATAGATTTTTTTCACTGTAGCACCATGTGGTCTATTCCTTGAAGATAATTGGTCATTTCGATTCTTATAATTATTTGGATGTTCAGGAAAAAACTAGATAATTTTACTTCTATTGTCTTAATTTTGAATTATTTGTTGATCGTACTATACGTATTTGTTCTTATTTAATATTTTAGATGTCATGTGGGTGATAAAATTTAGCTCTCAATTCGTAATATCGCATTGCATTGCATTTTTTTTTTTTTTTTTTTATATTTTTTTAATGGAAATTTTTTTTATAACTTTTATGCGGTTTTGGTGTCGCCAGCAATGGGAATTTCGGGTTGCTGTCGATCACTTGGAACCAAGCGGCCACGCATCTTCGTAGTCATATTTGATTCTTATGTCTGGTTGTAAGTAGCCGATTCACGTCTTTTAACTCGTGCAGCTCGTAGTTACTCTTACTAGAAGAGCCTGTCAAGCGTTGGTCATCACACAGTAACAAAGCACTGTGGCTGTTAGTGTCTGATTCGTTGCCGTCTGTATTCGAGGACTTTACCCTGAATGTCGCTTCTACTGAACGACCTTTTAATAGTGGTTTCACTGAATCTAAATTTCCTTCTGAAATTAAAAAAAAAAGGGTTTTCGATATTAAATATTTTTTACCATTTGATTAATATTTAATTTAGCACTTAGCTCATAAAAAAAATTTTGGGATGTAAAATGTAACTTCATTTTTTTTCCATTTAATATTAAGTATTTAAATCTTAAATTTTAAACACAGTTTTTAAATGTATTTAAATATAGTAAGATTATGAGAGTTGTAAATAAGTTACTATAGATAAATACTTGTAGTGATTTTATTGACAATTTTTTATATGGTGAATTAGTTTTTTGCATATTTTTATGTTCTGAAGATTAATTGAGTTTTTTTTATTATTAAATAATATTTAAGTTCATAATGATTGAAATATTGTGTTCACCTGTTTGAGTATCTTGTCTCATTGGAGTTGATACCCGCACTACGCTACCATTGTGTTCAACTTTTTGTAATAATTTCCCTGTGGTTTGGGGAACATTGACTAATTCTAGTCGAGCTGTGTCTCCATGAAGTATTTTAATTTTTTGTATCATTTCTCGAATTTCATACCTGTGGACATAAAGGATATAAATTTTGTGTTTGTTGGTTTCTAATCTCGCATCAGTCAATCTCAATTCAAACCAGACTTTTTTATTTTTTACATTTATAACTCAATGCAATTAAAGTGTTATTTTATTAATTTTGAATGCACATAACTACATAACAGTAAGTGGTAGGAAAAATTTTTCAGAGTTTGTTTATTAAATTGTAATTTGGTTTGAATTAACTTTAAATTGCTGTAGTGCAATGATATGGTAATAATTAAAAACAAAACTTAAAAATTATTATTAAATAAATCAAATATTATTGTGTTTGTCAAATTGTGCTGGGATACTCTGTATACGTGTAAAATCACATTGTCACATTGATAGGGAATATTTAATGTACTTACGCATTAGAAAACAAAATTGTATGAAACTCATAAGACATTGTGTTTCCTGATAAATACATGGAATAATGTATGTATATATATATAAAAGGCCTGGAATTCTATTTTTAGAATTTACAATGTATGAAAAGCCTTTGTGCTTTCTAAATTATTTACAGAAGCCTCTGCAGCTACGCTTGTAAGCCCACTTAGGACGTCAAATATCATTTTAGTGGCTCGCCCCAAAGAAATTTCCATAAGGAGGTTATGATTTAAGTAAAGAATTAACTATCTTCAGCTAAATTTTTGTGTAATTAAATGTTGCCAGGACCGACTAATTTGAAAATGCGAAAAAACTAAATTTTCATGAAAACGGTCATTTTGGAATGTTTTAAATGAAATCTTTTAAATGGTTAAATGGATTTTAATTCAGAAGCTATTGCTTGAAATATAATAAAGAATAATGTCATGTATTTGTTGTAAGTATTTTTGTTGAATGCTTTGATTTTGAAAACTATTTGAAAATAATTAACATTTCGAAATTTTCATTGCACAATCTATAGGAGTCATCAAAAATAGGCTCTAGAACATGGCTTTTTAAAATTTTTATATGAAAACTATGCATTAAAACGATAAAATGAGATGTGCAGAATTAAAATGGCTTCTAGATAAAGCAAATAAAGTTAAAAGGGCCTAATTTAGGCATTCTGAGGGCTTGTTCTCAGGCTTCAGGACCTTAAAAAATCTGCAAAATTCACAAGTTACTTTTTTCACTAGTACAACAAAATAGGTACTAAAATTTGGGGGGAATCTGTGGACTTTTCCCATAAAAGTGACTGGAAAATATTGCTCATATAATATTATATTTGTGTTTAATTATGCAGTGTATTGGTGTTACTGGTTTATTGTCGTCTGTAAAGAGTGAACCATATTGCATTTTAATTATACTCGTCTAGGCTGGGTTTACCTCAGTATACCCAGGAAACACAGTTTCAAAAATGATATGACACAGTAACCGAGGACGAACAGGACGTCAGCACTTCTGCGTATCCAAGCCATCAGTGCCTTTTCACAGCCGGTGTAGTGGTAATGGTGTGAGGCGAGTCGGCACTTGATCGGCATTTGATCCATGTTGTTGTGCTCTTCTGCCTGGACCGTTGTCAACACGGCTGTAGTCGTTGTCGGCGGCTGCCAGTAATCCCTTCGGAAAGGTGACGCTACCGCTTCTATCTTGTGATAGCAGCAGCTATCCGGTAGCACTGTCGTGATATCTGCTAGAAAAGAATATTATTGTTGGAACATAATGTTTACGTTCTAGGAATAACTTATTCTCCGTAGAATAATCCCCCAAAAATGGCCTGCACGGTAAGAATAATAATCCCAAAATCGAAATAGCTTTTCTTTTAAAATAACAAAGCGTCTTAAGGTTTTTTGTTAAATTAATTTGAATTCAAATATTTTTACCATTCCTGTATCAATTGTCACATTATTGCAATTATATTAATATTATTGTTCAAAGTAATAGTAAAAATTAAAATAAATAAGTTGCATTTTAAAACGAAATAATTCCTGGCACGTATTTCTAATGACTAGAGGAATATAGTTATGTAACGAAGGTGAATACTCAATAAACCAAGCAGATATTCCAGGTTGGTTCCTTCACAAGTAAAATTACGTATACATATTTTATATTTTGGGATTATTATTCCAGTGGCTAACTCCTATGCTGTAGCCATGACACTGACAAATGATTTTAAATATAATTCTTCTTTTCTTGTCCGAAAATAAAAACCTCTACATGAATAAAAATAAACTGCAAATCATACTATGACTTTGGAAACATGTTCCAAAAAGCAAATTATTTAATATTCATATTAAATTATTATTATAAATGGTATTTTAATATTCATAATATAATTATCCAGGAAGAACAAATAAAAATTTCGGTAAGCTTGGGGGTTAGGCCCCAGTGGCCCCCACCCTAGAGTCATGCCTGATACCTATTATGATACGAATTTGATAAAAAAAATGTGATATATCTATAATATACTGTAATTATTAATTTCAATGAGTAATACTGTGTAAAAATGGTCATTACTACAGAGACAGTAATAATAATATTATAAAAAAATTCTAAAATAATAAAAGTGAATAACGCGTTTAGAATTGAATTGCGTTATTGTGCTGGAAAACTAATGAAAAAGCGAGTAGATGGGTTTTGTACTACAAAAGATATGACGTCATACCATCTGTTAGACGTTTACACACGCTCTTCGCAAAATACTGTGCCTACACAGTACACAGATGATGCTATTTGTTACCGCGCAGTCTCTCGAGAGACTTAATAAAAACATACATTAAGATTATATTGTAAAAAATTTGACAATATAAACGACTCAAAATGAATTTTCGTTGGAAAGCAGATTTTCTCTTTCATTACCTGTAATGAGTAATAATGCTATAAAGTACCTAATTTTTATTAGTTTTCTTCCTCATACAATAAGAACGTGCATGCGACGTTTAATTTGTTATTGTGTAAATTATTGTTTAATCGAACGCTCAGCGCAATAACCTTTTAAAATATTAAAAGCAAGCACTAATTAATGACACGTCTAACTATATATATATATAATATATTGTTCATTTAATATTAATTAGGTTAAACGTTAACATTTAACGGTTTAATGATTTCACGATATTATGCGTGTTAATATTTAGAGCAGACCGATCGATTTTTTATTTGAGTATCTCTAAAATGTACTGTTTATGATTTTTGTTCTATTTACATTTCACTTCGGCGTTCTTTTTTGTAAATACAATATTGAATTTGGTGATTTTACTTTGATCAAAAAATTACAGTATGATCGGGGTGGGTGTAGTATTCTCAATCGTTTCAAGAAAGGACGTACTTCACACCTTGGGTATTTTTCATTTCAAGGATGGAATACTTTTGTGGATGTATTGAATTTTCAACAAATCATTTCTTCAACAAGACGTTTATGACCGGAGCTTCAGTTTTTCAAGACAATTTTACAAAAAAATTATAAAGTTTGTTATGATGACAAAAAAAAAAAATTGTTTTTTACTTGTCCAGTTTTATGTTATAATATTAACCGAGAAAAAAATATTTTAATGAAAAAAAAAGAGTTGGAAAAAAATTTTGAAATATTTTTTTTACATTTTCAAAATTATCCAGTGTCAAAATATTTCTCTTATTATTACCTATCTATATTTAAATTTTTATAAAATTTGGATTAATAACTGATAGTTTCTGAGACTTTTTTGTCAAATTTTGATAAGTTTTTCTCAAATGTTGAGAAAACTATTGAAAATTTAAAAAAATGACTTCTTAAAAGTACTATATAGTAGAGAATTGTGATTCCAAAAGTTTCTGTTCGTAACTTTCGAACAAGTATTTTTATATGAAAACGTGTACCAAGAAAGAAAAAAAAATAATTATAATAATATCACTTTAAAAACACTAGATTCTTTGTTCCACTCAAAATCTAAAGTTTCGTATAATTTTCTAAAAAATTATTACACTTACGTTCTTATGAAAATTAATTTTTTTATATTTTAGAAGTTGTAAATTTGATTTTGTAAATTGTAGCTAGGTATCAAAATTGAATACTATTATGTATTCTGTCAAATTTAAATATTTGTTAATGTGTTTTAAAAATTTGAATCTTGGTTAAGTAAACGATTTCCTAAAAAATCTAATTAGCTGCTATTCTCGGAATAGAACGTGTTTATTAAAATAAATGAATTCAGTTCATCGATGAAAAATCCTATATGAGGCTTTTGAGTTATTATTCTGTCCATTGTGTTATAAAATTTATTTTCACATTTTCAATTTTCCTCGCACAAACATTTTTCTCATATTATTGACCATCTATATTTTAAGGTTTGTTTAGGTTTCTCATCGATTTCTCATGATTAGGTTCAACAAATGTTACTAATATTTTAGTATTGTAATCTTTAAAAAGAAAATATACTTTTATTTTTTTTAAATTGATGTGTTTTTCTATTATTTTTTTTTTTTTGAAATGTTTAATTTGTGGTTCGTGGTCATCAAGAAATAAAGAATAACTATCTATATTATATCTATGGTTACCACAACTGTTGAAACAAGTTACCACTAACCACTGTAGTAATGTCTTAACATTTTTAAGAACCCTTCACGTCTTATTCATGTATATATTATCGATGGACGTACTCCCTTGCCCATCATCACTCTAATCCTAGAAATCTGATAAACAAAACGATATTTACCACCGACTTGCATGGTGACGTTGTAGAAGTCTTGCAGCCCGTTGACGCCGCAACACTCGTGGTCACGCTGCAGGTCATCCCATACAGCTGTGAACTGCTGGTCGTGACCGTAGTCCTTGGCCAACCGGTCCCGGAGTGCCGGCTTGAGCCGGTCCACCATTTTGTCGTACCTGTTGGATCACGTTATAAGTAATTTGTTTACTCTGGACAGTATACCGGTCAAAACTCCTGCCAGAGGAACCCGTAGAGGAGAAACCGACTCTTATGTTGTAAAAGATTTTTATTTCATTCTCTCGCCCCTCCCCCCCCGCCCCATTTTTTGTGTAAGCCGAATTGATTGGTGTAAGTTCCTACATGATCGAAAAAAATAAATACATATGACAGTTGGTAGTTACATAATATGTTAAAGAAAGTAAAATGCTCTAAATAAAATATATTAAACATTTTTATTTATTATTAATTATTATTGTTTATTAACTATTGTTTATTATTAAAAGGACAAAATAGCTAATTTTAGTAAAATTAAGTTTTAGGATAATTATTTACATGATGATAACATGTCAGTCATACATAGCTTTAGCTTGTGTAAAAATATACAATGGCTTACAATGTTGTCATAAAAAAAAATTAAAAATTCATATTTATTTTAAATATTATTATTTGCTTACATGATATACATATTTTATAACGTTTCAAATAAGTCAATCACTTCAAGAGACTAATACAGAACAGAACTAATAATATGCTTGTTTATATTATGTTTTATACGTTTTCGTATAGAAATGCTTGACCAAAAGTTTCGACTAACAACATTTTCAATAAAATTTTGCCTCAATTAGGTACTTTTGGGACAAAATTTTTTGAAATTCTTTATAGTTTTTGTTAAAATTTGCGAAAAACTATCTAAAATTTATCAAAACGCTTTTAAAACTTTTTATTTTATCCATACTTTATGAAAATTTAATTATGGACAGAAAATAATATGGAAAATATTTTAATGAAAGCAAATTTTGAAAATGTTTACACTTTTTCTGATCAAAATTTTGTTTCCTGTTCTCAGTTAATATTGGGATATAAAACTGGCTGGGTACAAATTATTTCCCCCCTCCCTCCGTAATGATAATACACTTTATAATTTTTACTGATGTTAAATTGTCTTGAAAATAAAATGAATCTCCGTTCAGAATCGCGTTTTATCGATGAAATTGTTTTATATGGTTTCTTTTGAAAATGTAACTTGAAAAAAAATAAATATATTTTCGGCGAACTAAATTCCGTCCTGTCCCCTGGTGCAGCAGTGGATACGCGTTCGGCGGCCCGTAGGGTAGACCCGGGGCCGGATTTAATGGGAGAGGGTGTAGCGCCCTTCCACTTTAATTATTTAGGAAGTTTCAGTCGGCAAAATCGGCGAAATTTTTTTTGCTCATTTGAAAGTGTAGTGGGAAAAATTGGGAGGAAAAAGACCTTTTTTTTTCGTTTATTTACACTTTTTGAAACAGTATTTGTAGTCGGTACTTTTACAATTAACCCCCCCCCCCACACACACACACACACACACAAATATTACTTAGCGCCGGCCCTGGCCTTGCCTAAGATTAAATATGGCCGTGAAGTCCTTCCGAGGTCGGAAAGAACCCCCGACCAACTGTTACCCGGGCTACAGGGGTGGCCCTGGCTTCACACCACCTACCTGTACACCCAGTAGACGCCCAGCACGGCGTCGCCGACCAGCAGCCCGAGCAGCAGCAGCCAGTAGACGTTCAGCAGCCGCTCGCTGAGCGACCGCGCGCCCAGGAAGCCGACGATCTGCAGCACGGTGCACTGGACGAACAGCGCGGCGTACACGTACAGCAGACTGGGATGGCACAGGTCGAGGCCGGGCACCAGGTGCCGCCGCTGGTCGGCCACCACCAGCTGGTAGGCGATCACCACGAAGCACACCACGCACACCATCAGCACGGTGTTGCACGTGTATATCCAGATACGGTAGTAGCGCATTGCCCGGTGTGCCGGTGAATGGGATACCGTCATCCGAACGGTAAAGCACTCGAATACGTCAGCGGCCAAGTGGTGCTGGATCAGCATAACCGGCATCATGGGGGTAACTTCATCCGCTCTATGTGGAAATAACCGCGGCCGCCGCTGCTGAAACAACATGACATAATATTAGGTTTTATTCGTTCGTCCATTTATCTATTTATTTTTGATAAACAATAATAAAGTATTCTGTGCCGAACGGCGTTCGAAAGGTTGACGCGGAAACTGGAAAATCAAACGATTATTGTGATAATAATTATATATGTAATAACGCAGTGAACAATACAAAACACTAACAACAGATAACAATAATGAACTCAAAACGTCCTAACCTGACCAACCTAACGTAACCATACCAAACTAGATTAGAGTGAATCAGGCCCGTGGTCAGACCAAATTTTCACGTGGGGCAAACCAATTTTAAGGAGAGCATTATATATAAAAACAATTTTTAATTTATTTATACACTGATATCTCATTAAATTAACACAACTGTAATTTTCAATCAAATATCCATGTATAATAGAATATTTTGGAAATTTACAATAATACATTTGTTTTGAAAATACGAAACGAATATGTAATACTAAGTATTAAAAATAAAACTTAAATTAGAAAAAATATAAATGTTATTTTTAGCCTATACTTTTTCTTGGACATTTAACCTAACCTAGGCTTGCACTGATGAAAATATCGATTTTTCGGTATATTCATTTTTTTTTTTTTTTAGATTCTGAACGAAGTGAAGAAGCTAGTGTTTTTACAATGATGTTTATTTTTTTTTTTCTGTGTACAACTTTTCGTATAGAAATACTTGTCCAAAAGTTTTGATCAATAACTTTTTGAAACTCGATTCGCCTCTAGATTGTACTTTAGAGAGGTCATTTTTTGAATTTCTCAATTCTTCAATTTTTTTTTTTTTGGAAAAACTACCCAAAATTT
>JAIPRM010001753.1:0-16222 GCA_025469315.1 Stegophylla sp. TES_Ste_2020
TATGCACTAAAAACTTTTAAAGCTGCATTTCTTTTAGTATGAAACGGATTTGTAGCTCACTTTGCTATTTTTTAGAGTTTTATAAACAAATATGCAAATGCTAGAAGTCTCGAGCCCTGATTATTATCAATTTACTATTATTATATTTGTTAAGTTTTTTAAAAAAAAAAAACATAAAATTTATATATTAAACTTATCTGTTATTTTAGTTTGTAAAAATTTTGTAGTTACATTAGTTTCGATAAATGCAGTACACATTATGATAAATGTCATTATGGATAAAGTATTTTTTTTTTTTCTAAAATGACCAAAAATAAACGTCATGACATCCGTATAGTCATTATATTATAGATGTCATAATAACCGATACAAATTCGTACATATAATATATATAATTTTTGCCGGGACTCTAAACTTAAGGTCATTAAGCCAGGTTTGTCATTACAACCGGTGTCATTATAAACGATTTCAATATGTTTAATTCATTAAGCATGTTCACCAACTTCTTTCCCCGTGAAAATTTAAATATTTGGATTTTTTTTTTTTTTTTTTTAATATTCAAGTAACTAAAAATTATGTTTTCTATAACTCTTTTTTTCATGTTCCCTTAAGGATGTTCTGTGGTGATACAAATGGTGATTCTTTTTTTTTTTTCAAATAGTAACCCTCTTTTGTAACTGCAGAATTTTATTACGGTCATTTTTTTGTGAATTTTGACGTATTGATATCGAATTCAAACCACCGATACTTTTTGAATTATTCAATTTCAATATTAAGGAAAGTAGTCTCTTGGATACAAACACACACACACACACACAATGATGATGAAATTTAACTAATTCTAAATCAAACCAGATGATATAAATGCAAAATATTGGTCACGTACTTTTTTTTTTTTTATATTCGTTTCATAATCGGAGTAAATTAATTAAAAAACACGAACTCGCTATGTAAAATCATAAATAATTATTGTTTTGCTCTCCAGCAGAGTCCATAAAACTACTGCTGCGCAGGCGCCGTTTAATATAGCACCCTCGACGGTTATATTCACCGTACCGAGTGCGTACACGATTATTACAGTAGCAAGGCTGATTTTCTCCCCGTGGAGCACACGCCATTAATGTGGCGATATCCTTGCGCCAGACAATGCCAACAACTCTATACGGTATCGACGTGGTCGTTAATGGATATTAACCGTGTTTAAAATACAGTGCGAGTCATTTGCGCCGCGTTTCCACTGGTTACTAACTCTACCCAGAGGTTTCCAAACGGTTTTTTTTGCCCCGATTTTTTCGTTTTCTCGTAATCCACCTTTATATTGCATTTTAACAAATGCCATCAACGCGTTTTCTATAGGGTTGACACGAAGAACTATTAATTCGGAAACGGTTAACTAACTGTAGAGTGACAAACATTTGAAAATAAAAAAATTCGAAAAGCTCGTTTTTATATTGTTTTGTTAGAAAGTTAGAAGATTTTGAAGAATCGACATAATATCATTTATTCAATAAAAATAATTCTAAGTGGAACTGCAGTTTATTTAAGACAATTTTACTTAAAAATTATAAAGTTTATCGAAATTTGTTTTTTACTCGGCTAATTTAAAATTTTTATTAATACCCGAGAAAAGCAAAAAAAAACAAATTTTAATGAAAAAAAGTGAGGAATATTTTTTTTTACATATTACATATTTTCTTGCACTAAAAAAACTTCTCGTGTTATTATAGAGAAAAATGTGTTGATTAAAAAAATTAAAAAATTAGTGGTAGAAACTTTTGGGTGAGTATATTTTTTTTACTAAAAAGTATTTATAGTAAAAAAAAAAAAAAAGGTCATTGTAAAAATACTCAGAATCTAAAATTAGATAAATAAAGATTTCACATATTTAATATTTTCTTGCACCAAAATATTTATTATTGTCTATCTATATTTAAATTTTCGTAGAGTTTAGAATTTCGTGTAGTTTTTCCCGATCTCGGAAAAATTATTGAGAATCTCAAAAAAATACCTCTTAAAAGTACCATCTGGAAACAACTTTTGGACAAGTATTTTTATTGAAAAAAGTGATTAAAGAAAAAAAAAAATAAACCTTTCAAAATAAACAGTTCTTTGTTCCGTTTAAAATCTAACTACTAAAACCATCACCGTGCTCTTCTCACAGAATATTATACTTAATACACTGTGGGTGTGCGTGATTTGATGTTGCTCGCGTACCCTAAAGAAATAATAATGATATGTAAATTAACTCGTGTGTGTGTGTGTGTGTGTGTGTGTGTATTGAAATGAATACGTACCAAATGTCATTTAAGATTGGCTCTTTTCGCGCGAAACTCACGCGCATCGATCCGTAGAATAACCTAATATATAATAATAATGCAAGCATGCCCGCACAAAAACAGATGCGCATATCTCCCGACGAACTGTTTTCGGGGACAAAATCGAATTTATACCATTCGAATTATTCAAATATTCCTCTCAAATATTTAAATATTATGTTTATAAAAAAATATATCACACTATTTTGGTTATGAAATTACTCTATGCTGATAATTATTACTTTATTATTATATTATAATGTATAATTATCACTTTTTTTTTTCTTTATTGGTTAAGCATCACAGGTTATTAGCTTTCAAGTATACATTTACATTTTTACATTTAATTCGTTAGATGGTATTATACAATTCATTTTTTTTTTTTTTTTTTTAAGTATAAAATTATGTTTTGGAACTTTGAAAATGGACCGTTTGCTTCGTGCATGTTGTCTGGGATGTTAAATTCATTCGTAGCTTCGTTGAAGTTAGGGCAGTGGATGATGATGTGTTTTATGGAGTAGATTGTATTACATGTTGGGCACAAGGGTGGATCCGTCTTATCCATAAGATGTCCGTGTGTGAGTCTAGTGTGGCCAATTCTATGTCGATTAAAAATTACTTCGTTTTTTTCGGTTTAAGTCTGTGTATTTAGGCCAGAGTTCAACAGAATTTCTCTTAACTCATTTTTCCGAGATCTTGTGCCAATGAAGTTCCACAAATTAGTACGGTATTTGTTTATATTTATTTTAATATCTATAATAATTATTACTGTAATTAATCTAGTAATACAAATTTTATTTATTGAAAACAACGATCAGTATGTTAATCTGTAAAAAAAAAAAAAAAAAATAATTAATTGTCGAACCAAGATGCGTTTTTCAAAACAGACGAACAAAAATCATTATTATCGTATGCTTGTGTTGTGCATTTTAAACCCATTTTAAAAAGAAAAATATTAATTATACTAACTTTGAGTGATTCGATGACAATAAGTTCTGAAATAAACTAATCATACAAACATAAGTGTACTGTGATATTTTAATAAACGTGATAATCTATACGTTTTCGTTATAGAGCTAATTGAATTCGCGAAAACGGCACAATAACATTAGTAATGATTCATAGACTACATCAGTGGTTCTCAAACTGTGCTCGGTGGAGCCTTAGGACTCCACGAGAATAGCCTAGGGGTTCCGCAGCACATATGGTGTACGTTATTAAAACGAATATATTAGTAATATAACACATGCGAGTACTAGGTATGACATCCTCTTAAAACTTCTAAACTAATTTAAACACTAATCATACTAAGTTTTATTTTAATAAATTTAATTATTATACATGTAATTTATGACAAAATACTTTTCAATAGCGTGTAATTAAAAAAAAACAAAATGATTATATTAATATATAAGTATATATAAAACGCATAAAAAAAATAATTTTAATAAAAATTCTTTAATTTTCAAAGAAAATTTTCTCATTGGGTAGATAATCTTAGCACTGAGTGACACTAACCAAATATATGTTTATACACCAGTCGTCTATAAATTTATAGAATAGCACATTATTACGTCAAACGTGTGTGTTTGAATATTTCAGTCACTTGTGAAACATAATAATAATAATAATAATAATAACAATTATTCATAAAAAAAAAAAAAAAAAAAACAATAATTACAATAATAATAATAACATTACAATATTTCGCCACGTTGCGTTGTCTGCGCAGGAATAATGAAAAGTAATTTTCCAATGCTCGCATTATCCGCCGAAAACTATGAAAATTCAAATTAAGCACAAATTATTAATATATACATATATATATATATTTTCGTCATCGCGTACCCTGCACCACAATGGAGGAGAAAATGATTGTGGACTGTGCGTTAAGTCCGTAATTGAATTATAACATATATTATTTTCATCGAGTGTACACTCTTTGGCATCGAATGTTACCAAACGATTGCCACATGTTGTGTACGTCTTAAACGCATATTTTCTCGACTGGAGGTCATAAAATTATAATAATAATAACGTTATTTATTACACATTGTTCGCGGTGTGCGCACGCACTCACCACGCGTGTATAGAGTAAATAATAACGTCGTCGTTAACCGAATTATTAGTCTCCGATAGAATTTTCATTCTCCGTGTCAATCGAAAAAAACCCAACTCATTTTTTTTTTTTTTTTCGATCATGTAATAATAATTGCTTTTCGCTCCGCGCGCATTTAGTGTGTGTGTGTGTGTGTGTGTTAATTTATGTTCACACCGCACTCGATCGCGTCACATCACAACACACTAGACATAATATAATAACCGAATTCTCGTTTAGCCCTGTGTCAACTTTTATCGCGTTCGTGATTGTTCAATTTGTATTATAAATTCAAAACGATTTATTGTTCGGAGCGATTTCATATATCTTTCAGGCACACCCCCCATCCATTACCACCTATCTATAGTTCTCAATCCAACGTTTGGTTTGCACCGATATCCACGTTTCTCTATGATTGGCCTTTTTATTTGTTTTCTTCATTCGAAACTACATTTTTGGTCTTCGTTAATATAATATGGATCGTCGTGTACTGTAATCGTTGTTTGGTTTCTCATCAACCGTGTTATTAGACATTTACTTTATAATATGCTTTTCCACAGAGATCTTCTGTGAAAAAACCCTTTTTATTGAATCACTTCGTTAGTAATCTTATTAGTCCATTTTATCTTTTCCATCCACGTAGCGTGGATGGAAAAGATAAAATGCGTATGCGTTACGTTGCAAATAGCAAAAAACCCAATTGTCAATTTAACACTATTTGTTTGTTGTTGTTTTCAAACAAACACACGCGCACGCAGATTAAATTTGTTATCATGTCATTTGTAGGATGCCAATTCTATCCTGTTGACAATCACTTCAGATTCGTCAGGTTATCGGAAACCACACCGGTCGGATCTGAAATTATGCAGATCGAGGTGCATCCAAGGAGAAACCTCAACTTGCAACCAATCGATAATGTAAGTATTGCGAACGGTAATCTCGAGTGTATAACAATAATATAATGTGCATGTCGACTGCACCGTGAACGCCGTGCGCTAACGAAACGTTTCGTGTACCGAATTTATTCGTTTTCGACAGCACGATGACGTGGCGTTTTTCAAATTCCGCACAATCAACCGGACGACGATTTCGTTGAGGCTGGCGAGATCGCTGGACGATTTAGTCGACCGACCGAATCCTGTGGAGCTGCTCAAAGTCAAATTGGTGTGCGGAGTCGAAGACATCTCGGTAATTTTAGAAAATATTATATTATGCGTTTTTACGACGCGGTGGTAAATAATATTAGAAATCGATTTCTGTAGATAATTTTCTGGTTTAATTTCATCATACGAACGCGACGCCGTCGGTTAAAGATAATTATTATTTTACAATATTGATTGTATCGTCGTCCAGAATATATACGGATATAAAAAAAAACCACGCGGTCATTCGTTATCTATAATAATTGTTATTAACTATTGTTACTTTTTCTTTTTTTTTTTTCTATATTACAGTTCGGCTCGTCTATCGTCATTACCGCGTACGTAGACGACGTGAACGACAACAGCCCTTATTTCATCAACGCGCCCTACGGATCCGAGATCTCGGAGTCTACACCCATCGGTAAGTATCGCCTACCCGTATAAGTTTTATCCATCAAAAAATCGTCAAGAAGACGTGAACCCGCATTTTGTGATTGATGCCACTGTAAGTTGTACAGCATAAATCGTCTGAATTAAGTTCAGTGTTTTAAACCGTACAGAATTCAAAGAAAGTAATAATTTCGGGAGCACGTTGGAAAAATAGTTAAACTCTAGTGTGTAAATTATTATATTACACGCGTTCATTTTTATGAAATCATCAAAATTAATTTATTTGTTCCGCTGCATCAATCATATTGACTCAAAGTATTCAACAAATTTCGCTATAACTGCTGAAAATATAAATATTCGAATAAAAATGAATATGCATAAAAAGTAAAAACAAAAATAATAATGTAAGTTTCAAAATGAGCTCCTAGTATAGAATATTATTGAACGATGGAGTTGAAGCTTTTGAAAAAGACGTCTGCATTTAAAAACCTTTTAACTTCTTCGTCAGGTGGTACCACCCCGAACGCCATCGAAAAAATATTCTTGTCTTCAAAATTTGTGCCCACTGTCATTTTAAGTTCGAATGAGTTTTTTGTCGTATTGCTCAGAGTTCAGACGGTAAACGGAGGCGATAAGATTCTCGAGGCAAATCTTTTGGATTTCTATATGATCCGGTTTTCTATAATATATTATGCAATATATTTTAAAACGTGTTTCCTGTTTTTTATCCTCCAAGGGACGACCCTGGTGCGAGGGATAAAAGCGTTGGACGCCGACAAACCGTCCTCGCCAAACTCGGAAGTGCAATACTTGATCGCAGCGTCAAAATCTCAAGCCAAGTTTTCCCTCGTAATGGATGCCAACGGTTCGGCTGCAGTCGTGCTCAAGGAGCCGCTTAGCTACGACACGGGAGACCAACAGTTCTTGTTGGAAATCTACGCCAAGGACGACGGATCACCGTCCAGGAACGCCAGTACGGTGGTGGACGTCCGGGTGAAACGCGACGAATCACGAGTGCTGAAATTCACCAGTGAAGTCTATCACAGTCAGTTCAAGGAACATTATCCCATAACGGTAAGGAACGAGAATATCGACATTTTCAATAACCGAGCATGTAACCAAAACTAAAAACCGTAAAACACATTTTGGGTTTTTATAACCGATGATGAAAACCGAAATAATCAGGGAGGTTCCAAGCCCTGATGTTAGCTATGAATTACTTTTTGGCAGTTTGAAAAACATAATACATATATATATATATATATATATATATATTTATTTTTTGTTTACACACAGGGTAAACAAATTCTCCAAGAAATCCCGTTCAATCCACCAATTCACGCGTTCTACGAGAACAGCGGGCTGAACGCATCCATTCTGTACTCGTTGATGTCAGAGTTCGACGACGACCTGTTCCACATCGATCCGTTATCCGGAAGAATATACTTGGACAAGGAAGTCGACGCCGATACGCTACCATCGAACATATTTCTTTTCAAAGTAATTTCAGCACTCGCAAATAATATAAATAGTATAATCGATTTTCTATACATAGTAAATCGCATTGGCATAAATCGTCCCTAAATATTTTTATATTAAGTCCTTTAGTCCCCTACTCTGGATCCGTGTCTCACTTTTTTTTCTACCTTTTAAGTTTTACTATTCCATGAGATGAAAAATGTCTCAAAAATGTAAAAAAGTTACACATTTAAATCATTCAAAACAAAAGAAATTATAATAACTATATTATATGAGATAAATACTTGTGTTTTCTGAATAATTGAAAATTATTTGAAAGACGAAAGAATCGATTAAAAAATTATTATATTGCTATCGCGATCTATTGGCCACCACTCATAACTAGATCCAATAAATAAATCCTCAATAATTAATTGAAATTGGATGTTATCTGCTAGCATATTTTAAATATTTTTATCTATTCGAATCGATAATTTTATAACGTCCCCTAAGTTCATAAATCCTCGCAAAGGGTCTAAAATGTTCTTTTACGTGTTATCGGTTAAGTCGTTTCCACATTAGCTAGGAATAAATAGTAAAATTAAATCAGAAAAACAGAAGAAAACAAAATATTCAATTTATATAGATTATACACTAAAATCATTTTGTATTGAATTCCTTTTAGTATAAAACGGATATTTAGCTCACCTATACTATAATATGTTATTCGTTCATATTATGCCACAGACAAATAATATAATATGCAAATGCTTTAAGTTTCGAGCCGCCCTGATAATAATAATAACGTTATGATTAGGAAACGGATTAATATGCAAATGCATATATGTATTGAAATGAGTTTTTTGAAATCTGATGAGAATTATCTCCGATTCAGATCATTCTCATTGAAATAATACTTACTGTATTTTGCATATTTTAATGCATACTATTTGTACTTTTATAGTACATATTTTTATTTATATCACATATGTTTTTCTATTTTACATTTAAATGTTCACAACCACATGTCGATACGATTATGACTGGGCGCTATAATCAAAGATAAGATGGCATATCCATATTGTGATAACATATAATATAGATACACAATTTTACACGTAAAAAAATATAGGCTGACTGATCGATTTCCAAGTTTTTGTATATAGTGATTTTTGATATAATTTTAATTCGTAACTTGCATATTATTTTAAAATAAATACATATTTTGTACCACATTATAGAATTTTTAAAAGCGTATTTTTAGGATTTTAGTGCATATTTAAAAATAAATGAATATTTAATTCCATATTACAGCATTTTTAAAAGCATATTGTTAGGATTTTCAATGCATATTATATGTAAATCCGTCCTCTAATTATGTGTCTTCCGTGTGTGTGTGTGTGTGTGTGTGTGTGTAGATACAAGCGGTCGACACGAACAACGCGGCGAAACGGGCGTTCGCCGAGGTGGAAATCGAGGCGATCGACGTGAACGACAACCAGCCCAAGTTCGACGTGGACTCGTACAACGTGAGCGTGTACGAGAACATCCCGAACGGGTACAACGTGCTGCGGGTGATGGCGACCGACTTGGACCAGGGCGACAACGGCGAATTCGTCTATCATCTGGTGGATCCGAGTCAGGCGTTCACGATCGACGGCAAGACGGGTTGGATAACGGTGCGCAACCACACGAAACTGGACCGCGAGCAGAAGTCGAGTTTCTCGCTGCGGGTGTACGCGAGGGAGAAAATACCGTTCGTGTTGCAACAAAAGGAAACCGGGTGAGTGCTGCGGGGCAAAACCATTATAATAATGTATTGTGTGTGTGTGTGTGAGATAGATGCCGATGCCGAGCAACATTACTGCGCTCGCCACGTTTCGTTACGTGTTACTTTTTTTTGTTTTTCGAAAACCAGAATAGTTTTTATATGTCATTCTTTTAGAAAACGAAAGATTTTTTTAAATATTCTCTTCGTTCCAAGTTTACTGCCGTGTCCTATTATAAGATCACGAAGTTTTCTTTAGTAGAAGTTGATCGAGTGGCTGTCAAAAATCATAATCGTATGTGTTGCTGTGTACAGAGTCACGACTGTCTACTATACTATATTATATTTTGCGTTCTTGTTTACCGTATGATAATAATAATAATGTCACGTCGTTTGTTTTTAGAGACGCGTTTGTGAGCGTGGAAATAACTTTGCTCGACGTGAACGATAACGGGCCGACGTTTGTGCCCAGTAACCAATATTCGTTTAAAACGAGAGCCGACAGTACGGCCGGAACTACAATCGGAAAGGTATTACATTAATAATAATAATAATAATTATAACTTGCGCTGTATATGTACTCGTTTCTAATTGTTATATGAGTGTAAAAGTAATGACAATAACGTAAAACAAATCGTTTGAAACGTAAACGCACATAATATTATTATTACGTCTTTTCTGGAGAACACATTATTAAAAGCGACGTGTGCGTTTTGTAGGTCGAAGCCGTGGATCCGGACGAAGGGGACAACGGACGCGTGGTGTACAGGATTTCGTATTCGCCCAATAACGATTCGGAAGTGTTTTCCGTGAAACCGGACACGGGGGAAGTGTTCACCAACGGCGGGCCGCTGAACCCGGGCAAGTATACGATCATAGTGAACGCTTCCGATCAACCGGCCGACCAGAAGGAAATGAAATATTCGTTGGCCGTCGTCTCGATCACGGTGAACGCGGAAGGTATTGTGTACAGTCCTGAGTGGAAAATAACCCCGATCCTTATACGACTGATTAATAATAATTGATGTTTTTCACGTTTCACAGAGATCATTAATCCCGAATTCGTTAACGTGCCGTATGAATTTTGGGTGGGCAGTGACGTGCCCGTGGGAACGAGTGTGGGTCAAGTGAGAATTGTCTCCGAAAATCCATCAAACATAGACTACGACCTGTTGCACACTTACCCGGAAGGAGGTTAGTCGCGACTTATTCGAAACGTACCGATATGACCGATTGATTTTCTTGTTTTTTTTTTCTCTCTCTCTCGACTTTCAGTGCCATTTGCCGTGGAAGAGAAAACCGGCACGATATCGGTGGTCGAGGCGATTTCGAATTTCGACCGGACCGACTACGAGTTCGAAGCAGTTGCGACGGATAATCAAAATCTGATCATTTCCACAAACGTCACAATTCACGTGGTCTACTCGGATTCCACTCAGACCTTAACGAAGTGAGTGACTTTTGTTGTTATTATTATTATTAAACTTGTATCCTCTTTGTGCGTTGTTAAGTGTGAGTCAGGAGGTGAAATAGTGGAGTGGGTGTGAATTTCTAGCATTATGAATGAAATTCATGGAGTTTTTACGCCTTAAGAGGGCTGGGGCTTAAGAGGGAAATTGTGAACGTTTTTATCGATAATATTTGAACTCTAAGTCGATGAGCAATAAAGGAAGCGGTTATTAGTTAGAAAAGCTTACTTAAGTAGAAATTAAAAATATGATTTTTAAAGAATAATGAGATGTTCGTAAAACGACAGCATAAGTTTTAGATTAGCATTGAAAGCAAGTATTGGTATACACGAATTAATGTTTATAAGAGGAAATCGGCCAATGGGGACAAGACAGAAGTGGTCTATCCTTATATTCTTAACGAAATATTTTATGTTGAGAAAATTCATTCAATGATATCAAATAAGGGACAACGAGAGGGAATATTTCGCCCCTCGAATTCATCACTGTACACTGTTATAGAAATACTATGTTAAATTTATTAAATTATCGACGCCAACAGGACTGTAGATCCGGTGAGTCTACTGTTCCGAGTTCGAGAGAACCTCCCCGGCGTGGCCATTGGCCGACTGTGGAACGTGGATTTCTCAAATTCGACGGCCATGTCCAAGCCCAGTTTTATCGTGGCCGATCCGGATGACGGGGAATTGTTTACCGTGTCCGAGGACGGCGTTTTGTACACGAAATCGGGCCTGGATCGGGAGACCAAAGAGAGTTTCAAGTTGACAGTGATTGCAGATCGAAAAACGAAAGCCGGCATCCATCACGCGACAATATTTCAAATACGCATACTGGTCGACGATGAAAACGATAATGCGCCTGAATTTCAACGGTCACACTACGAGGGAACGGTGATGGAAAACAGTGCCGTGGGTACGACTGTCGACTTGGACGCACCTATTAAAACGATTGACCGAGACTTGGGAACCAATTCCATGTTTACGTTAGCTTTGAAAGGAGAAGGTACGTGGTTATCACGGTTGTATTATATTTAAATGGTTATTTCCCGACTTACGTTATTCTCTAAACTTAAGACGTGAAAATAATTTTTTGAAAAATACCCACTTTTTGACAAAATGTTTAATATTTTGTCAGTAAGAATTCATACTTTTTCAGAGAATTTTTTGTCATAGTTTATTTATTTTAGAAACGAAAAAATATCACTTTCCAACCCCCTCCCCTTCCTATAATGCTTTTTTAAACTGTTTTTTTTTTTTTTGTCGTTTTTAGGCAGTGAAATGTTCACCATCAACAAGGATTCCGGAGACGTGGTGGTGGCTGGTCCGGGGACGATAGATCGAGAGATTAAAGACACGTATCATCTGCAGATTACGGCTACGGACCGGGGAAACTTGTCGTCAGAAGCCGTGCTGACGGTGCGAGTGATGGACGTCAACGATAACGTGCCCGTCTTCAGGCGCATAACCGTGTACGCCAAAGAGAAACTCCGAGTGGCCGCCAGCTCCAAGTCGAACGTCTCGGTCACGCTCGGCGACTACGCGGTACCGCACCGGTTGGACAACGCGACCATAACCGCGGTCGTGTGGCTTCCCGAGACCGTGCAGCCGGGCACGCCGATACTGGCCGTGCAGGCGGAAGACGTCGACTCGACCGGGTCGATGGTCACGTACAGGCTGGCTCGGAGTGGCATGGAGTTCGCCATTCATCCGATTTCGGGGCAGCTGTCGGTGGTGGGCCAGCCGAAAATCGGCGAACAAGAGTTGAACATCACGGCGGAGGACGAGGGTGGATTGACCACGTGGATGTTGATAGTGGCGTATGTCGAAGAGGACGTTCTGTTCGAGAAAAAGTAAGTGAAGAAGAAATAATTCTGTCGACGATTTGAATTTTGATTTAGTTAGGAGGTGGATTGTATTTCAAATAGATATTTCCAAATGGTGTCTTCCCAATTGTACGAAGGAGCGAGTCGAGTGGGAAAATAACTTTTATTTTTTATTTCGATTCGTTTCATTTTTATTTATTTATTATCGTTTTATTGTGTTTTTCGCTTTAAGTCAGCCGTTTTTGAAAACTATTTAATTTAATTTAATTTTTAGTTAACATTAATTAATTGATTTTACAAAATCCTTCTGCGATTTTTAGATTGTACGAATTCTGGGTACCCGAAGGCACGTACAAAAACCACGAAATCGGTTGCATCATTACGGAAGAGTCTTCGGTGGTATACTCTTTGTCCAAGAAGAGCTATCGTAACCCCACGTTCACCATGTCAGACGTAGGTTGTCTGTTGGTTTCGGGCGATCTGGACCGGGAGACCAGGGAGTCGTTCGACCTCCGATTGACGGGCAAGAGAAAGTCGGGTGGAACCCCGTCGACGGTGGACATCGTTGTCAAACTGTTGGACGTCAACGACAACGCGCCGCAGTTCCGGAACCACCACAGGGTACGGAAGCTGTCGGCCGACGAGATCGGACTGAAGGGGTTCGAAGGAGAACTCACGGTGCCGGTGTACGAGGCGACATTGTCCGAGGCCAGCACTGTGGGCGCGATGGTGACCAGGGTCGTGGCCGAAGATCCGGATGGACCGGATGACGGGAACGCCGAGGTCAAGTACAGCCTCTTTGGGTCCGGTGCCGAGTGGTTCGATATTGAACAGACGACCGGCGTGGTGTCGCTGAAAACACCGCTTCACGGTGGCATTTACAACGTCACCGTGATCGCGTCCGACTCGGGTTTTTCCCGGAAGGACAACGCGGCCCTGTTGATCGTAAGCGTGGCGGACAAGAATGCGGGAGCCGAAGAACCGCTGCTCGAACTCCGTTACTTCGAGGTGGAAGTCGAGGAGAACTGCCTGGTTCCGTTGGAGATCCTCAAGCTCAACGTGACCGCGAGATTCCGACGGTTCGCCTCCTCCGTCAGTTATTCGATAATTCCCTCGGAAAACAGCGAGAACTTCGAGTGAGTGACTTGCGATTATCATTTATATTTATATATATTTATGAGTGTGTGTGTGTGTGTGTGTGTATATACTTATTTTACTTATTATGGTGCATAGGATCGACGCGAAGAATGGCAACGTCTTTCTCATCGACAGTCCCGATCGAGAATCGACGCCCACGCTCACAGTGATGGTTCGCGTCGAAGTGATCGGAAGGAAGGGGAAATCCGCATACACAGTACATCCTGTAGCACATGACATAGGTAATTTGTTTAAATTAAAATATATATTATAGTCACTATTGGCTCAGTGCCAATCATGATATTTTCGAGCGATTGTCCAGGCGAAATCGTAAATTTTATCAAATTGTTTTCAACACAAAGCCAATGCTCAGAGTATCTATTATTTTTCTAAACCGAAAATCCTTATCCCTTACCCAAATTTCGTTGCAATGGAGCCAAACACTGGTCTTTTTTGCAACGATCGCGAGTGTCGGGGACAGAGTTCAACGGGACTTGTTTTATGTTTCACCTAGCACTGAACGAGGCCAGGATACTGCTGAGAATCATCGATCAAAACGATAACTCGCCCAGATTCGTAAACGAAAGTATGCCGGTAATCGCCGCCGTGTCTTCGCTGACAGGTTACGGAACGCCAGTGGCAACTGTTCAGGTAAGGTTTTTTCCATACCGTGAATTTTTATCTACACGCATTTTTTACTCGCGTTCGTGCAAAACGACCACCGTTTCCGTTCCGATTACTAACACACGTTTCCCGCACGCTTTATTTTAGGCCGTCGATCCGGATCAAGGCGTCAACGCGGACGTGCGGTACGCAATGGTCGGCGATCCCGTGGAGAAGCGATACTTCAACGTCGACGAGAACACGGGGCTGATACGCACGATCGGAGGGTTCAATCAGCTCACCAACACAACGGTGTTCGGGTTTGACATCCGGGCCACGGACAGAGCCGGTGCGTCCGACGGGCGATCGGCCATCACTAACGTCTTCGTGAGTTACATAGTTCATGATCAATGTTAATTGAACTGCGAATAAAGTTAAAGTCGAGTGATAACCGTTATTGAGATTAGTTCACGGACTAAGATAGAACGGACTGATATCGAATTTATTTTCAATGAGTATCAAATGTTTCCCCATACAGGTACACTATATTCATCGCCATCTATGTATAAATAATTACAACAGTTTTTTTTTCCATTTGAATTTGATTTTTATTTTTTATTAATTTTGAAAATACAATAACATTTTAAAAGGTTAGAAAATCAAAAAAATACAGAACATGATTAATGAATATTCATTGTGAGGTATTGATCATTGGCGGAAACTTTCAAATATGTGTAAAATTATTATCACTAGATAGCGCTCGACACTATGTACTTTTGAAAGGCTGGGTGGAGATCAGATACCACTACTCTGCCTTCATAAAGTTACCAGTACATTCCATCTTAGTCTGTGGATTAGTTAATCGTTTTTGCTTGTTTAGACAAAGATAATGTAATAAAAATAATTCTAGATACACAGGGTGAATCATTGTATAAACAATATTATCTAGATGAAAATAAGACAAATTGTTTCGAAAATACGTATCAAAACCGACTAACTGTATCATATTGTAGAGGAAAACGGCTAAAGCACTGTGCAGGTTATTTTTTAATATACATTTTAACAATTTTGTAATCGATTACACTGTGTTGCAACAACTCAATCAATAAAATCGTTTATAACTGGTAAAAATAAACCGGGATACATTTCTGTGAACATAAAAATTATACACTGAAAATTAACTGCTCGTTTGTGCAAAATTGTATCTAAAATAACTATTTAAATGACTTAAGATTTTGATCTTGATAAAGTAAAAAAATAAAATCATCTAGATAAGTTCTAACAATGATGACAACTAATAATCGAGCTAACGAACTACACCAACACGCTAATCGTCTCGTATTTATTTTTTAAGATTTACGTTTTGGACGACCAGAAAATAATAACAATGGCACTGGGCAAACAGCCGTCGGTAGTGGAAAAGCACACGGACGTCGTGACGAGTTCGATGACCAACATCACCGGATGCGTGGTGAAAATATGGAGGATCGATTCGAATACGAATAACATGTAAGAAAATGATTTATATTAATTCGTTTTATAGAACTCTATTCGTTTATGAGAATGTTATTACCGATGTCAACAAAAACATTAAATAAACCGATCATCGATTGTTCATTAACGATATTCATATTGTCGTCGAGAGTAAACCGAATAAAATATGGTCGTGTCTAGATTTTTTTTGGAGAAGCTATTGGTTCAAAATAAGTTTTACAATTGTATATTATATATATCAGTGGTGGCCAAACTACGGCCCGCGGGCCAACTCCGGCCCGTCATCATTTATTATCCGGCCCGCAAATGTATTTCACATTAGAGTACTTATTTGCGTATCTTATAATATTTGACAATTATGTAAAAAAGAAAATTGAAAAATAAAAGAAATACGTATATATTCTTCATTTCTTAAAATAATATATTATCTGAAAATCTTGTTCAGTTTTATTCAAATCTTGCATGTTTGATTCAACATATCATATTTGTGAGCAAGTATTTTCAACCATGAAAAACAATAAAAGTA